>JAVJIF010026590.1:0-76637 GCA_038442645.1 Agave tequilana
AAAATCTTAAGAAAACTAATAAAATATTATTATATTATTATGAATATTATAAAATGTTATTATAGTATTATAAAAAATTTATTACAATATTAATGTAATATTAATAAAAATAATATAATAAAAATATTAATATAATATTAATAAAATAAAATGATATATAGTATCAATATAATAAATTATTAATATAATAATAAAGTATATTACAAATTAATAAAGTAATCAATAATATTTAAAAATAATAAAATAAAATATATAGCAATTTTATATTAAGACATGATATTATTATATTAATAAAATATTAAAACATTAATAAAATATTAAGAATTTTGTATAAATTATTAATAAAATATTAGTATATTTTTAACTAATTTTAAACTATTTAACAAATTAAATAATTTATATTTTACAATAGAAGTGGATTTTGCAGCCCACTAGCAAGTGGGATGTGAGGCCCCACTGATTTTACAAATTGCCTTTACAATTTACAAGCTTAGCCAAAAAGAAATTTGAGAAAATTGCAAAAATTTTTCACTTACAATTTTGCAATGGAACACACAACCCCTTAATTGCGCAAAACTCACTAAATTGTAAAAGATTTTGCACTTATCACTTACGACTTGCGGTCAATTACAAACAATCAAAAAGACTCTTAATTAAATCCTGACCGCCGCTATGAGAGAATATATTATTAGATCAGGGAGAACCACATACTCCAATTTTCTTTCTTTTATACTTAAATCATGCAAAACATGTTTAGTAATTTAAAAACCCCACAGATCATCAACCTATATCCACCAAAAGCTTACCTCATCTCATTAGATAACAATCAGCACATGAAACATTAAAAGGAAGAAGAAAGAAAGTCTTTAAATTCTAGAAAGCAAGGCTAGCTATAATAATCCTTGTTCTACCAAGATTTAGATCCCTCTTGAGTCATGATAGCTTCTGCCTGACAAAGACAAAGGAAAACAAGGTGATGCCTTAATTTGTCCAAGCAA
Organism: Agave tequilana; assembly: GCA_038442645.1. Taxonomy (NCBI): domain Eukaryota; kingdom Viridiplantae; phylum Streptophyta; class Magnoliopsida; order Asparagales; family Asparagaceae; genus Agave; species Agave tequilana. The sequence continues at coordinate 999 of JAVJIF010026590.1, forward strand.
AGCCCCCGTGATCTTGGAGACATAAAGGTACACGTGAGAGATTCTTCCGGCGACGGTAGCGCACGTGTGACAACAACAACGGAGAAGCTTCTTCTCCCTCTTTTTTAATATATCTCTGACGAAGTCTTTCAGCTCGTGATTGAAAACGGGTTGCAGGGTTCATTGTTGGACCCGTTTTCAATCCAAATCATAGAAAGATGACATATGCAGTGATCTTGTTACGAACTCTAAGGCAAATTAGTCAATGTGAGATCCATGCAAAATTAAGTCTGAAAGTGACTACATAAAAAATTAGTAGATAGTTTTTTTTTTGAAAATGACTACATAAAAATTTAAGTCTGATTCAGATTATGCTCGGATTCTGATTTAGAAATAAACCTTGTTTCAATATTAATATTAAATTCGAATCAGAGTGATATGGGTATGGGTAGAGAAAAACCAAATCTGAGTCCAATCCAAATTTTTGTTGGGGTTTGGATCGATTTATACCTAGTGATTCGAATTCGGATTCAAGTAAAACATCCTCTTTTTGGATTCAGATTCTGATTCGGATCTTACATAGGTTTGATCCAATTTGACCTATTTATGACCTTAACATACATCAATCTTATCAAGTCTAAAAAACTCAGTTATATCTCTCATTTGAAATGAACGGATACATCAATCAGCCACCATTTGTATTTCCAGTGAGATGGTTCCAGTGAACATCAACATGTCTGACACATGACAAACACTTGAAGAAATAATTTCCTTCACAAATTTCAGGCCCACACCAAACCTAGGATCTTAAATAAATTTATGGAGGCAAAATTAGTTTTGCAAGTTAAATTCAGAGAGAAAGCTTGAATGTTTAAAGTGATGAGCCTAGTCATGGCGGTCTTTTTTATCATGTAAAACCGAAATACTTGCGTGCTTAGACTCAAAAGCGTATTTGAAAGAGTTTTTTTTTCACCTGATGAAACCTAGATGTAAATGGTCACTCACTGTTCCTGATATGAATCATCTGCATGCTCTAGTTGTGCCTTCTTCTAAGTTTTCTCTCGCTTTTGGGATGCATTTTTTTGTCAACTCGTTGGTTTTGTTCGGCTGTTCATTGCAGGGAGTAGCACAGGCTGTGGGTGACTGGTACTTCGATCGATCAGCGGGCGGCAAAGGCAATTAGATCATTCATCTGTTTATTTGCCAGAATCTTTCTCCAGATGATTCACAACCATTTGAAGTAGCACAATTCATATGAAGATTGAAAGCAATAACAAGTGCAGTGGTCAATTCTGACCTACATCAGATCAAGACACGTGTTCTTCATATCAGAACCTTCCGAGAACACCAACAATAAAAGTCGTCCGAGCATCTCCTTGCAGAGCATTATTCGGTATTCTTGAGACCGTTCTTCCTCCGGAGAAATCGATTGTACTGAGAGTACTCTTTCTTTTAGGACAACCGTCGATCGACACCAGTTCTTCTGTCCTGAGTAGGGCGACCACAACAACTAACCCCATCGATTTTCGCCTTCACTTATTGAGCTTGTTACGCCGCCAGATCATCTCACGTTTCACACGTTAGAACAACCCCTACTCCAGCGCGGACTGTTACAGAAAGTGACAGTAATTACTCCCGCAATCAAAGGTAAGATCTCAGCCGTTGTGAGCGAATCGTAATGTGCAGATCATGCGATTATTGAAACTCGCATGACCCCACTACCGATGAAACCTTCCTAGGTATGTAAACGCTGGGAGATGGACAAAAAGGAGGACATGTGACAACCAAGAGAAAGGAAAAGAAAAGAAGAAATCTACAATCATACTTCTCATTAAGTGTAAAAATAACCTTTTCAAGTCTAATTTCACTATATCTTTTGATCATATAAAAGTTTAGCTCTGTTAAGTTTATTGTAATCATTTACAAATAGTGAACTCTTCTTTCCTCTCTGTGATTTTTTTTTCAAATTAAGTTTCCACGTAAAAATTTTGTTCTTTGCGTTGTCTTTTTTCTCCATCTTAAATCCAAGTTACAATTAGAATGTAGATAAATTTTTCTGAGAATTTACCCTACTAAAATATTGAGCCAGCACCAAGGGATGCAAACCCAACCGTGCTCGAAAAATCATCAATATTTCTATCGTTCGTGGCCTTGTGCAGCAGAGGAATGGGGATAGAAATCTGGGCGGATTTATTATAACAGATGTATATGCACATTACATGATAATGTCTCATTCATTCAAAAGAAAAACAGTATATGAAATGACTTATTCGTTTCTAGTCGTGGCGTTTGTTCTGAAACAAGGACTCATGGAAATATTAATTTTGAGAGCTTATGCTTGTTGATGAGCTGCCGATTACTTGGTATCTAGATTCTTAGTTTCCAAAAGGTAACAGAATCATAAAATTTTGTCCTCAAATGACCAATAGCTTAATTATAACTTTCTGCTGCTAGGAGCTGAAAAAACAATCGAAATGCCTCAGCATAACATGTGGGTCCTAGGTGATGTACTTTCTCACTCACTGAGAGTCAATTTCTCTTGTTTCTAATTTTTAGGTTTTATGAGCGGAATAATAAGAGAGTTTTGAATTTGAAGAAGAATTAAAGTTATAGGGTTTGATGTACTTACTAATTATATAAGTATACTTAATTAATTGTTGTGATAAAGTTATAATACTTAAAAAATTAATTTTATATTTGAACTTTTCATTTAAGAGTAAAACTGTTAAAAAAAAATCTTAACTTATTTTTTTAAAACTACTTATCGCTTCTTCGAGTTTAAATAAATCTCATAGCTAAAAAACAAGTCCCTCCAGCTATTCTTGGCTCGTGGTTTCAAGGAAAGAAGCATAAAAAATAAAAAGAGAAAAATCATTAGTCATGATCATCTGAATGCTTATTATTTGAGCAAGGGTAAATACAAAAAGACCCCTTATACTATTAATTAAGTAGCACTAATATTTCATGAAATTATTAGTAAGAACACCTTTTGAATAACAGTTGGTGTCATAAATTATTTATATTTTGAAAAGGATACAAAAAGTTTTGATTTGAAGGAGGTTAAGTTTTATTTAAAAGATGGATTTTCAAAAGAAGAAGTGAGGGAGGAGTGAAGAGAATGGGAGTTGAGAATTAGGGTGGGGGGGGGGGGGGGGGAGGGTGGGGGGGGGGGGGGGGGGGGGGGGGGGGATAATTTAAATTTGATTTTAAGAGAGGAATTTTGCAAAAGCCTATGGGAAGTGAAAAAGAGAAGAAGACGAGGGGAAAGATACAAAAAACCAAAAGTTAAACGAGATAAAAAATTAAACGCCGTTAAATCAGAATCTTCCTAATAACATAATTAAGAAGGTATTAGTACTAGTATAATAGATGAACAGTACATGAGGCATTTCTACAATTTACCTTTTGAGCAATATTAAAATTATTTAATCTTTCTTTCTTTTGATAGAAGAAAGAGTTTTGGGCTTTACGAGTCGAAAGTGACAATCAACAATCCCTATCATATTGTAGTACATGCCTACATTCATGCGTTAGGGAACAAAAGTAGGCTGTTTTGGTTCATGCGGATAGGTGAGGATAAGATGTCAATGTTGGGGAGAGTGCATAGAAATGCAGCCTTTCCTTGGGTTCATTTCTTAGGGGTCTTTTATATTTTGGGCTGGTAAATAATTTTGCAAATATCTATGGCATCAGTTGGTAAATAATTTTTATCTCTTGGAATCTAAATTATGTTTCTTCTTTAGGATTTCTTTGAAGGAAAAAAAAAAAAAGTTGTGAATGATTTGAACATAGGTACATCCATGTGTCGAGTAATGGTTTTGGGTTCGTTAAGAGTTATGTTCATCCATATGTCACATTTCGAGTCATGTCAGTAGTATATTTATAATATATTTAATTTTGATCATCGTGGCTGCTGATCAGACCCTGAGTTTGCTCTTCAATGATCGCTCGCCAGTTGAACCTCGATGAGATGATTTTCTAGGGAAAAAACACTAGCTACCTACTACTAAAAGCTCACATATTTAACATGTAAATATAGCTCTTATCTTACTTTACATATTAAGTGTGTGGTTTGCTATAGTTAGAATTGTTCCTAGGAGATTTTTTTTTTGCCCAATTATCTTCTCATTCTTATCTCACTTATGATGCAATACATCAATAACATATTTTTCATTTATTGTGGTTGCACACTGCAACTACAAATACTTAAATCAACTATATGCATAAACTCCAATTGCATGAATAACACCTAAATGTGACTTGCTATAACAACACTGTAGTCACATTTTCTAAACAAATACCATCTTTAAAATATAAAATTTGATAACAAAATCACATGTATCTAAAATCTCCCTCTTCAACATGTTTTCTTTCTAGAATCATACTCTTTCCCTTAACATTAATTTACTTATTTTTTCCGATTTAAACTTACTATGCATTTATAACGTGTATATACTGATGGAAATATTATACATCTATAATGCGGATTAAATTGAAACCATGGATCAAGAATCAATAAAACATCTCAAGAATAATAGATCAAACCCTAATTTATGCAATACTTTAAATCACCATACCTGAAGCCATTGGTGAATATTGGATGAAGGTTGGAGAAGACTTTGATTCCTTACTCTTGAATCTGCAAACCCTAACTTGCAAGGATCCTCTTTCTCTGCTCCTTTTTCCTTTCACAAAACCCACTTTCTTTTCTGATGGACCGCCTCAATAATAAAATGAGCGTGAGTTTTATTTTCTTTGCAGGAGGAGAAAAGTGGGCGCACATTTGCAAATAAGTCCCCTTAAAATAAACCTTTCCATCATGATACCCTTTATATTTCAAGTGACCAAATAACTATATAAATGTGACTTTAATATGTGCACCCTTAATATCAGTTAACTTTAATAGGAATCCATGCAAATAATCAAGGTTAAGTGAGCCACCTTCATATGAGATTAACATATACAGTACATGTAATACTGTATGTTTGTAATTTTTTTTTTTTTAAGATTTGAAATACTACGAGAGATTGCGAGTAAAAGAGAAAAAAAAAACAACAACCAAAAACACGAGTGAATTATGTTTTCATCTCAACGATCAAGATATCAAGCACGTGAATACTGAGTAGCTTACTATCGCAAAAAAAAAAATATTAGCTTGAGAAACTGTCAATTCTTTGCAACTTGTGCAATCTGCGAATCCACTAATTGAGAAGAGTGAATAAAACATACGGTATAACCTCAGAAAATCGTCAACTCTGAACGAGTTGTGCTGTCTGCCTTTTTTTACATCCAAATCATCATTATTAATCAACATAAATTCAACACGTACGCAAAACGAAAGAAGAGAGGAGAGAGAAAGTGCGGCTGTTTGAGTACTAGAGCATAGAGAGCGGAGGGGAAAAAAAAAAAAAAGAAAAGAAAAGAAAGAAAAGAAAATCAATAGAAGATGAGTCATACCAAACACCCGCAGCCTTTCTCTGCTTGTCTCGTCTCCTCCCCATCGCCGTCTAGAATTTTCGACTCCAACAAATCACCACGGAATTCGCCCAAAAATCTCATGGACTAAATCTCCTCTGCCTTCAAAAAGGGGAAAAAAAAGTTGAGGGTTTTAGGTTTTGGCGGCGAGAGCGTGATGAGCTGAGGGCCTTTTTGCGATCGTTTTGATTCGATTCTGAGAGAGAGGATTGAGAATAGGAGACGATGGATGCTTCGTCTGATGGGAGCTCGAATTCTCCACCGCCATTTCTCACGAAGACGTACGACATGGTCGACGATCCTTCGACCGATTCGGTCGTCTCGTGGAGCCCTGCGAACAACAGCTTCATCGTCTGGAACCAGCCGGACTTCGCCAGGGATTTGCTCCCAAAGTACTTCAAGCACAATAACTTCTCCAGTTTTGTTCGGCAGCTCAATACTTATGTAAGTAGCAACATCAATCTGATCAAGATATCATCTTTTTAGTGGTTATTGGATTATTGATATTTGTTTATGTGATAGATTTTTGATTTTTGATGTTTTTGGGTTTCTTATTATACACAACATTAATTTGAGCTGAAACCCGCTTTCCTTTTGCATTTTTATAGCATGGAGACAGTTTGTAATTGCTAGCTATGATTATCCGGCAGCTTATCAACTGGTACATTCCCCTGAGTTTAGATAAGAGCAGTAGGGTTATTCCTTCGGATAGGGATCTAGAGATTAGAAGAAAGTTCCATGGTTCAAATATGGGCTGATTTTGATATATATCGGAAATATTGTATGGCGATTTGAGGTACTCGATTGGATATTAACCCTACAATATGGGGGCCATTATTGCTGATATAGCCGATATGGCCGATTTTTACAATACTGATACTAAAATCATTCAGCGATATCGATACCAATTCCGAGATTTTAAACCATGTAAGAAACATCTCTGATCCTTAAGCTACTTTTGTGTGGAGTATGACATATAAGCAGGCAACACCGTCTTTTAAAATAAAGTCTACGGTAGGTTGAAGGTTCTATTTGTTCTGTTATATTATTTTCATTATCATAACAGAAGCTGAAAATATACATTCTTAGTCACTTTTATACTCATTGCCCCAATTAATGGAGTGTGGAATCATTTGCTGATCACGGTTCTTTTTTATTTAGGTTGTCTTGAGTAAATCTAAGGACGTCATATTTGTAAGATGGCAAATCCTTCATTTTCAAGTACATTTCCACCCATACTAGTTAGATTAGAGTTTTGACAATTGTTAAGTTGTGGTAATGTAAAATGCATCAAGAGTGAAGATCAAAGTGTCCTAGTAAAGGATGTTGAAATTAAAGAAAGATGGGGAAGATACTTTCATAAATTGTTTAACAAGAAGTACATAGAGAACATAAAAACATAAGGCCAGAGGCGGAGCCAACAATTTTGGCAGGTAGGGCAAAAATATACACTGTATATCATATAAAGAAAGAAATGTTCACAGTTAATAAAAAAAATGTTCTTTTTCTCTAAATTGCCTTCTTTACAACAAAGAAAAAAAAAATCAAATTAATAAATAAAATTAAAATCGCTACGAACTAAACTGGTTGAGGTGAATCTGTCGGAATGTACAAGAGATAACTGAGAGTTGTTAATTTCTTTTGTAAAGTGTTTTAATTATGAATTCATCATCAACTCTCACTTAGCATTTATGATTATCATTATCTTTTTGTAACTTAATTTATGTATCATTATATTTTTGGTAACTTAACTACTACTTAGTATAAAACTACAAATTGATGGGGAATGGCTAGCATTAGTCCGCACAATTTGATTTATTCCTCATTTAAACCTCATTAAGACCACATAAATGCTTAACCACACAACTTAGAAGCTCCCTTGAGCTCTCATTTAAATTTGCAGCTACCATCACTTATTTAATCTTTTTGTGATTTAAAGAAAATGAAAACTAGGAGAGCTATTTGACTTGATTATATTCCCGTTTGAAGTTTGGAAAATTTTGGGAGTTACGGGTATAATAGGTTACGTAGGTTTTCAAAAAATTATAAGTATTAGGAAATGTATCATCAATAGAGAATTAGCACTTTGCTACCCGTGTCTACAAGAATAAGGGAATACAAAGTTGCCCAGATTATTGGGGAATGAGATCTATGAGCCACACAATGAAACTTTGGAAAAGAGTAATCAAATAATGACCAAGAAAGCAACATCTTTATCTGATAATCAATTTGGTTTTTGCGTCAAGGAGATAAACTGTGGAAGGGTAGAAGATATTTATTTACCAAGATAATTGATGGAGAGATATAAGGAGAAGAAAAGAGATCTACGCATGGTGTTTATTGATTTAGAAAAATCTTATGATATGGCCTGCTTGGAGATGTGGTTTTTAGAAAAAGAAGAAGCATCTAGTAGGTACATTGATATGATTAATATATATAACATAAACAATAACTAGGATGAGAACAAAATGGAGTCATTCCTTGTCAACATAAGCTAGCACAAATGATCAACAAAATCTTTCTTGTTGCATTAGTTATAGATGAACTTAATAGGCATATTCAAATAAAGTGTTGTGGTGCATGTTGTTTGTTGATGATATTGTATTAGTTGATGCGACTAGAGAAGGTGGATAAAGCATAAGAATCTAAAGGATTTAGAATTGAAAGAATGGGAATAGTGTATAGGATGTAACTTTAGCACAATTGTTGGAAGAAAAAAGTAATATTGTTGATTGTTGGTCGAGAAATATCTTAGAGTGATCATTTTTTACTACATATGGGATTAATCATTAAGCATGATAAACTGAAGATTTGGTTTAATGGATCAATGGAAGATGGTCAAAGGATGGTTAAAACATAGAAGTGAATTTCGAATATATATGACCACCGAATACCCCTGAATTGAAAAGAGCTTTATAAAATGGTTATATTACCAACAATGCCTTATAGGTTGAAATGTTGGGTTGTAAGAAACAACATTTTGAATAAATGAGTTTAGTTGAATGAGAATGCTCAGATGAATGGGTGATAATATGCTAATAAATAGTATATGGAACCAGTGCCATCTATAAGAAGTCAGTAAGTTGTTCGTGTTGGGATAAAACAAAAGAGAACCTATTGAGATGGTATGTGTTGCAGAGGCCAATAAGTGTGCTGGTCAGGAGAAGTGATAGAATCGTAGTTGATGGCAGTGTTCTAAAAATCGATTTCATTATTCGTGCGGTCCAACACTGAATAATGATTAATCAGATTAATTGGAGATTAATTGGGGATTAATCTTTTTGAAAATTTTAATAATTTAATTATATTTATACACAACTACAAATGAATATATACAGTTAATTATTGAAAATACCTAAATATTATACAAAACAATATCTAGATGTGAAGTTATAAACCATGATATGATGAACAAGACAATATGAATAAATAGTAAAAAGAAAGAAGTAAAAGAACTTATCTCTTCACATTAGTAATTCAAGATTTCAAATTTTGTAACATAAATATAAATCAAAGAACTTACTTGCAAAATAAAATAAATAAAAAAATTATCAATTTATCAATCAAAATAATGAACTTTAAAGAATGATGGAGAAAGATTGCTAAATAAGTTAATTTGAAAAATATCAAAAATAATAAAATATAAGTATCGCTTTATGCAAAATATACAATAATAAAATATCATAATTCATCTACTATTTAATAAATAACAGTTCATGTACTATTTAATAAAAGATCATTATCAAATCATCAACATCACAACACAAGTTACTTAGCGATCCAACACACACAAAGTGATAAGTTTTTCAAATAAAAAACATATGAAATACCTAAACGATTAATCGGGTATTAATCGGTGATTAATCGGGGATTAATCGGAGATTAATCGTTTTGGACCCGATTAACCGCTCGAGCGTATAATCAGAGTGATTAATGTAATATTAAGCGGGCTGCCACTGAATAGGATTAATCGGCCGATTAATCCGATTTTTAAAACAATGGTTGATGGAGCAACAAGGACTGGAGCAGGCTATGTAAACATGGATTGAGGTAGTAAAAAGCATTCAATACAATAACTGTTAATGTAACATAGGAGATGACCATGAACAGACTTGGACAAAAGAAAAGGATTCATATAGCCAAACCCTTTAGTTTGGGATAAAGGCTTTTGCTGATGTTGTTGTTAGGCTTTGGAGGCATGTGGTAGTAGTTCCTTTTCTTTGTCTCTTTTTTTTTCACCTATGCATTTGAAAATAAATTTCTTCTCCTCCTCCTCCTCCTCCTCCTCCTCCTACCACCACCACTACTTTTCTTCTTCTAATGCACATGGAGCACATTCAATTACTCTCCCTTCTCCCTTCTTTTTAATTTGTATTTTTCTTTCATTTTGTTCAACAGTTTCTCCAATTTTCAATTTATGTCTTTACTTTTGCCTTACTGGTTAAGTGCACGAACATATGGATGACTGGTTGTTGCTTCATCTTATATAGAAAGTTAGACGATAATTAAAAGACTTGGAGCAAAGACAAAGGGACCATTGCAAAAAGTGGAGATGTTTGCATTTGATTTTATCCGACATTACCTCTTTATTTATTCTTTGTGTATGGTATCTATTGTTTTAAATATCGGCCGATATACTGGTATATCGGCCGAGATACCGGTATTTTATCCAAAACGATACGATAAGTGTAAAAATTTACTGGATATCGTTTTGGACCGATATTAGCCGATATATCGCCACGTGACCGATATATCAGCCGATATCTGAGATGAAATATCTGATATATCAGCCCTTATAGTTACTTATTTGGATAATAATTATTATTTTTTGCTTGAGAGATTGTTTTATTTTATTCTATGTTCATTATGGTATTTCAATGATGTTTTTATATGATGTTTGGATAATAACTTATTTCTTTTAATAATGTCTTATATGTATTTACTATTGATATATCAACCGGTATTTAGTATCAAGTCGCGATATATCACCTGGTATCCAGTATCCGGTACATAATTTTGCCGATCGGTATATCGCCGATATCCGATATTTAAAACACTGATGGTATCTTTAGGGGTTCAATGAACATGGTTTTTCTCGACTGTTGATTTAGATTATGATTATCAAATGTTTATTTCTTATAAATAAAACTATACACATCTGTTCTATGTCCTTTCTTCAAAGTATTTACTTCTAGATACCAAAAATTTGAGGGTAGTTTCTTAGCAGGTTTTGATTTTTCTGCATTACAATCGTCTTGCTGTTGGTATGTTGTCCTAAACAGTAAGCTTTATATTATGCATAATTAATTAGTAACTTATCAAGATTAGTTCTCGTTCTATAACGCTACTGTCTTTTTGAATAATTTCCTAGTAGGGAAATATTTCAATTGCAAGTTCAGGGTAAACCAAATGTGATTTGGTCAGTAAGGAGAATATTTATCATGTCAACTTTACGGCATATCAAACTTTGTTTTGCTTTAGGTTACTTTTAAATAAGCAGCCAATAAGGAACTCTAGTCTTGGATGTTTAGGTTCCTTCTTACACAAGTAACTTTCTGGGACTAACACCTATTTGCCTGATCTGCTGCTCCGTCTGTATAGGAATGTGATCAATGGTCTGTTGGGAAACAATTATGTAACAGCTTGTAATCACTGGTTATTACACTAAAACACCTTCCCTTCAGTTCCCAATTTGTCTGATTCTTAACTTCTTGTTGCATTCATCAGATATGAACCAGGACAAGAAAAGAACATTTTGACATATTTCAAAAGGTAATGCTTTATGCTCAAATTACACAATTATATATAGTGGTTTGACATGGACATTTGTTACATGGGAAAAGCTTATGTTGAATATCTAGTTGATCTCTAATTGTTTTCTACTATTGTTATTCCCGTTGGAATGGGCCAATGATGTAAATCTTATGTTACACTGTTTCCAAGTATTCAGAAATTCCTTAATACTTGTCCCCTGCTAATTTTGGAGTATACCCTAAAATGTTGGAACCTCTCTCTTCAGAAAAAAGAAAAAGCTGAAAGGCTGTGATTAGTATTTGGTGTATTTTATGTTTCATTTCATTAGCGATAAGTCTGGCTAGTGTGCAACACTTCAATTAGTTATTTCATCCACACTATAAGTATTAAGTACATAATGGAGCATCACATCCTTTCGCTATTCGGAATTGTATCCTTTTTGTCATATAGCTCTAAGAATTGACCAAGGTTTTAAACTGGCTGTGGGAACTAATCTCAGACCTTTATTAGTCCATGCAAATTCCTACACAGGCAAGTATGCAACTATAGAAAAAGAGGGTCATGGCAGAAAAGCTTGATAGCCAATTTACTGGTGGGCAGATGATGGAAACTAGGGTCTGGATATAGAAAAGCGAGATTATTTGGGTCTGAAAAGAATGATAGCATCATAACTTATGTGTCATTGTAATCCTTTAAATCTTTCTTCACTGCATGCAACATCTTGCTTGTTTTTGGGACTGATTTCCCTTTCATCTCTCATTATATACTCAACAACCAGCTCACAACTGATTATGTGCCTCCCCTTTTAAATTTTCATGAAAGTTGTGCAGTGTTCTGTGAAATCCTACATCAGCCTTTGGTATGTTCTTGTGCATGGTTGTTTAGTAGAGCCTCATTAGAAGAATTATTGGGTTATTCCATTCTTTTCCTATTTTCTGGGCCTTTTCTAGGTATATGAGTGTTTATTTTGTTAAATTAATTGATGAGCATGGTCTAATCTTATGACCTTTTAGGGATTTTTAGTGCTTCCCATCTTCATTCTCCTGTTTATTTCTGTTGTTGGTGGAATGTTGGCCTTTGTCACTTTTGAAAGTCTGTTATGTAAGCTAGTACCGCAGATAGGAGCCAATTTTTATCAGATCTATGTTGCACAGACATGGCAGAATTATCATGTCTGGCATGTCTGTCAAATAAGACATGTTTGACACAGAATTACAAATAACACAGAATTATCGTTTCTGACATTTGTGTCAAACACATGTTTGATACAACACTCTTTCAGAAGAAAACTGTCCATGCTACTCATGTCTGTGTTCTACTTATATCTAGAAATCATACATGCTCAAGTTTTGAATTATTAGAGAAAAAGAAGGTGTTTGACTATGTTCAGCTATAAGCAGTGGTGCCGATGATTACAAAGTTAGGTCAAACTTCTGTTGTGTACTTTATCTAGAATGCATTAATATGAGAAATAATGAAGTCGGGTGATTATCCAAGAAAAAGAACTCAGGCCTTCATGAGAATCTAGGAAGATCTGCGCCTACCTTTAGGAGGACCGTAAGTTTCAGGCTGTTTTCTTAGAAGATTGGGTAACTGGGTTAGAAAAATAGGAGGCAGATTAATTGCCTTGCATTTGTTACATTATAATTATGATATGATATGTGCAATATTTAGTACTCAATAAAAAGTAAATCACTTCCCAGTGAAAACCACATGCACCATGGCTCATGTTATGTCATCATGCCTTGGGTTCTTTAATCTATATCTAATAAAGGTAACGAATCTTTTTTCTCTTAACACAAGAAAAGTATTTGTTGCAAATGAACGGGGACATTTATTTCCATAGTATTTGATTTATTTTACATGATATTCAAGTTCCTGTCTTTTATTCCAGGGTTTTAGAAAAATAGATCCTGACCGTTGGGAGTTTGCCAATGACGAGTTTATAAGAGGTCAAAGACATCTCCTGAAAAATATTCATAGGCGCAAACCAATACACAGCCATTCGCTACACCACCAGGGTCAAGGCCCAGGACCATTAGGAGAATCTGAAAGGCAGGAGCTTGAGGAGGAGATTGAGGGACTGAAGCGTGAGAAGGGCATGCTTATTGTGGAGCTACAGAAGCACACACAGAAGCAGTATGGAATGGAGCAGCAGATGCAGTCTCTGGAGGAGAGGGTGCTGAATGTAGAGCTGCGCCAAAAGAATATAATGGCTAATTTAACTCGCTTTATACAAAGACCGGGATTTCTATCCAACCTTGCATTGCCATCTGATCTTCACAGCAAGAAGAGGAGGTTGCCCAAAAATGATTTATTCTATGAGGACGCTAGCATGGAGGATAACAGGATTGTGGCTTTTCAGGGTATGACCAAAGAGAAATCTGACATTGCAACCGTGCCTATGCTCAACACCGAGGCATTTGAAAAGATGGAGTCGTCTTTAAATTCATTGGAAAACTTTTTTCATGAAGTGAGTCAAGCTTCTGGAGGAGACATGTATTATGATTGTGCTGCTCTTTGCTTGCCTTCTGCTGTTGTTCTCACAGAGTTGCATGCATCATCAGGGGAGACTGAAGCAAATTTGCGATCACCATCTCCTATCTCTTCACCTTGTCTGGGAGATATCCATTCATCTCCAGAGCTGGCAGAATCCACTAGTCATGCAGAATCCCCTAGGCTTCCATTAACAGGGCTGCGCACAGAGTCACGCGGTAAGATGTCTGAGATAGATGTGAACTCTGAGCCCACTGCTTCTGATGTTCAACCAGCAAAGGATGGAGCATCTGGTGCTGCTGCTGTTAATGTGCCCACTGGAGTAAACGATGTTTTCTGGGAGCAGTTCCTCACTGAAACTCCTGGCTCAACTGAGCCTCAGGAGGTTCGAACAGTGAGAAGAGAAGCAAATGATAAAAGAAATGAGGGTCGGCCGGAGAGATAAGGGAGTATTTGGTGGAACCGGAAAAATGTTGATAACCTTACTGAGAAGATGGGCATCTTACTCCTGCAGAGAAAGCGTAATTGTGGATCTTGCTTTTTAGCTTCTAATTGGTTGACGATAGCTTTATGCTCGTGATAGTTGAGGTATGACTAATTATATACTGTAAGATAAAGCTGTTCCTTGTTTCTTTTCCGTCTTTCTTGCTTGTATAATTTTCTGGACTGATCTGTTGTATAATGCCTAATCCATTAGTTTATAGATTCATAGTTTTTTTTAATGTTACCAAAGATTGATTCAATTCATTTGAGAGGTTTACTTGTTTCCATTCGTCCCATGTGACAATATATTCTATATCTTTTCCTTCGATATGTTGTTTAATTGGTATTCATGTTCTTAAGATGTTGTTACATTGATCAGAGTTTCAACTTTCTGAAATGTTGTGAAATGTTAAACTACAGAATGTGTTTCAAATATATGATTCCCAGTTGGTGACCATTGAGACTTTTGAATTAATCATTGATCTTCAAATAACTTATTTAGGTGGCTAATCTTTTTTTGTCAACTGCTTCACTGCAATTTTTTTGGTTGACTATCTGAAGGAATGGTGTAACTGTGGTGTGTTTTTTGGTTCCTCTTTAGTTATCCCAGTTCTTTGAGTGATTATAACCTTTCGAAACATTATATACATATTATTATGCTTGGTTCCAGTTGGTAATGTGATTTACACATTTTTCCCCTCAAAATTTGTTGATTGTATTTGCCGTCCCACCTCTGTTCTATACGGTAGTACGGCGTTAGTATGTTTACAGTTGTTTCTCTTGGCTGATGGTACAAATATGGTTATTTTGGAGATTAAACTCAAATACATAACCAATTGAATTGGATAAAAATGGAGTTCAATTCATGCTCTTAGAGGGTGTAAGGAATGCTATTTTGATACTTTGGATAGTTTCTGAAAGCATGGATTTGGATGATATACCTGTATTCCAGTTAGAGGACATCACTCACCCATATTTGTCAAAAATACAGAATGCAGAATACAGAGATGGATTTGGATTTGTTTCTTTTAGGTTCAGCACGCAAACAGTTGTATCATCCAGACTTTATTAGTAAAACATATTTTCTATGATTTCTTCCAGTAATTCACTTCATGGTGCAAGGAAATTCTCTTGTCAGGGCTCTCCTTCTGTGTTGCATGGACTTTAGGAAGAGGGATTCAAACCATCTTTTTGTTTCTAGCTAGTTTATGTGCAATCAGATTTTCGAATTGTGGAGTATGCAAACTAGGAGTACTTGAAGAATTCTCGTTTTGATTCTTAATGTTCTGATATATAATATATTTATAGTTGGAGATGGATTCGGATTGTTTCAAAGAAACATTAGGTGGAGTTTATCAAAACATCCATGTTAGAGTCATCTGGTGCACTAGCAAGTGAATAATATTGTTCTTGTTGTTGGAAAATAATGTTTGCAGCTTTTAACATGCAAACATAACTAGCGACGATCTCCTTTTATGAACTGGAACAATGATTAGTTGTACATTATCCTGTCCTTTTTGACTTCTCTCCAGCAGTCATTCTTTCCTCCCAATCTCAGCCTTCAATTTAGGGTGGGGGCCTTTTCAACACTTGATCTCAACTACCTCGCAGACCAATTAGGGGTGAGCAGAGTTCGGTTATAACCGAAATAACCGACCAAAAACCGAAACCCGAACCCGAACCGAACCGAACCGTTCTAGTTCGGTTCGGTTTCGGTTTTGTGTTTCAAAAACCGAACTCAACCGAACCGAACTGAATCTCTCACCCTATATATCACCCTACCCAAATTCAATTTAATGAATCGTATAGTTCATAACAAAAACTGGTAAAAATTTATCTCATTACTTCTAACAATACCATCTTTTTTATGTTGAATATGTGAAAGTTATGTTAAATACAACATCACAATTAAGAATAATATTTATATTAATATAGTTCTTTTTTTTTATTCTTGCCATTAAAAGTTAGTAATAATTATGTGAGTTTTGATATAAGAGCCCAAATATAGCGTAAGAATATGAAATTTTTAATTCACATTAAGGTTATGGTCTTTTTCTTATTTCTAATTTGGGTATTGAATATTTGAGAAATGATGGAAAAATATTGGCCTAACCGAAAAAACCGAAAAACCGAACCGAATTGAGTCGGTTCGGTTCGGTTCGGTTCGGTTGCTAAGTCTAATCGGTTCGGTTCGGTTTTGTAAAAATTAGCAAAAACCGAACCAAACCGACCGATGCTCACCCCTAAGACCAATCTCTATAAAAATTGTATGCACACATCCACAGACCGTTCAAGTTTCACATTACATCCCAATGGCCTTCTCTGCTTCTCACTTGTCCTCCCTCTCATTCCTCCTCCTCCTCCTCTCAACCATCACCGAAGCCCGGGCACTTCGCTCGACGAGCGGCACGGCAGCCCAGTTCCTCACCCCGCAGAATGTGGCGAGGGCAGAGCTCGGCCTGCCACCTCTCCAGTAGAGCGGCAAGCTGGTGAAGTACGCCAAGTGGCATGCGAAACAAAGAGGGGAGACCGTTCTAGATTTCTGAGTGTTGTTAGAACCAGGAATGAGATTGGAATTGAGATTTGAAGGACATTAGATTTTATGAACGGTTGGGTGTTGAATCTGATGTTGCTTCTTGGTCATCAATTTGTCTGTTAAAATGCATGTCACAGAGCTAAGATTGGACTGAGCTCAATAATTGGGGATGGTTTGATGATAAATTTTCTGTCCAAAACGGGCTGATCAATAAATGAGCTCAGTGCAAAGAAGTTGGGAGGCTAACAAGACATACACTTGGCTACTTCACTGAAGTTTTATCTGAAATTTCAAAGTATTCCTGGTACTTTGCACTCATTTCTTAGGGTCTTGAATGTTTGTTTATGTGTTGGAGAGATCTCTTAAAAAAATAAAAATAAAAAACTCTTGTAATTGTTATAGTAGTGGATAGATATTTAGATATCTTTAATGTATTTATCGCTGTTTTAAAATTTTTTAGTTCTGAAGATGGTCTTTGAAGTGATCCTTTGAGGAAGGTAGTATATAAGATTTATTGGAGTACTTCTAAGTTCCAAATCTCTCGAATCCTTTCTAAACAAGCGAAATAAACGATAACGTGGGCTCTTTGGAAGAACTTCAATGCACACAAACTATCTTTAGTGTGGTATGAGAATTACCCTTGAGTATATTAGGTGTGTTTTTTTTTTTTCTTTTTTTTCTTTTTGAGTTTTAGGTATACTCCGTGTAACATTCTTATTTACTCCTCAACCTTTTGAAAATTTCAGAATTTTTGTAAGAATGCTCAAAATGACTAAGATACTTTAATTCTTGATTCAAAACAAGGGAATGGGTCTTTCTTCCTAAAATTTTAGGAGTAGAACTGAGGATATTTAAGCTATTATTGGAGATGATAGAAATATTTTAAATATTTTAAAGGATTATATAAAATATTAGCTAGTGGGAGAAGGTATCAAAAACAACAACTAAGCCATTTGTCCCAAGTATTTGGTGTAGGCTACATGAGCCAAAAGAGAATCACGCCGGATCGGACACATGGATCAGGTTTCTTCACTCATTCCTATCGAGTAATATGTCTTTACTAAGACCTTTAGCCTTTATATCTTGTTGTATTACCTCCATTCATATTTTCTTCGGTCTCTCCTGCGCTCTTTTAACTTGCCCTAAATTGATACGCTCTACTCTGTGGACTGGCGCATCTGTAGGTCTACGTCGCATATGTTCAGACTATTGTAGGCGGTTTTGTCTCATCTTCTCTTCTATAGAGGCTACACCTATTTTAGTACGAATATCCTCATTTCTCACCTTATCTCTCTGCGTGTTACAACGCATCCAATGAAGCATAAACATATTTGCTCCACTTATCTTCTTGGCATGATATCTCTTTATAGCCTAACATTCTGTGCCAAACAACAAAGCTGGCCTAATAGTAGTTCGATAAAACTTTCCCGTCAGTCATAACGGAATGTTACAATCACATAAAACTCCTGTTACGCTCCTCCATTTCAATCAGCCGGCTTGGATCCTATAGCTGACATCACTATCGATCTCTCCGCATTAAATTAGTGAGAGAAGGTATCAAAACAAAAAAAAACGATCAAACAGACCAAGGACGATCAATTATCAGATCCAAAGCACAATCATTCATAGAATCTAATCTCCATCCAAGCTCACACCCAGCAACTCAACATACATTAGCAACATAAAACAATCACATAATTACAAATAAACCCAACCACCCCTCAGTGGCTCGCTCAATATGGCCTCTCGCCTGTGTAATTGCCAGGGGATCATACTCGCAAACAATAAACGTATCACCGGAATCACACGCGACTTGTCTCGTCTCCTTCCACACCCTCTGCGTGTAGTGCCCACATGCCTTGTTGTGCGAGCGCACGTTCTTTTTGTAACCGTAGACAGACTTCTGCGGCCACCCATGAGAGTGCACCAATTCATACTCCCATTTTCTTATATAAAGTGAGAAAAAACGGAATTGAGAAAACTCATTTCTTATTTTTGTTGTTTGCTTGGAATCAGAAGAGAAAAATGAGAAAAATCTCTTTTTTTTTCCTTTTTCTCTTTTCTTTCTACACTATTATTTTTTCACTTACAGATCCTACAGTTAATTTTGTGGTCATGTAAAGAGGGTAAATTTGGGCACCTCAAAACTTTAAAATATCAGTTTTTCTATTTCATGATCGGTTTAGAGCACGAAAATATTGTTCATTGCATCTTGGAACACGTAAAACGGAGATAGTATACAAAAGTTCATTGCATCTTGAAATTTTTATTGTAGATCTCGGTATAATTACCAGAGTTTTTGTTGGTGCAATTACGGAGATTTGATTGTAGGTATCCATGCAATTATTGGATCTTTGATAAGTGCAACTATCGGGGAATTTTTTTTTTTTTTTTTTTTAAATCGAGCTCAAAGCTAAACTTTATACTTCCTCTTGTGCATAAAAATTAGCAATATCGATTTCTACATGGGTCCAATAACTCCTGACTTAGTTTGAAAACCATTCTCATAAGATCATTTTCATGCACGCATGTACGTATGTACCATGCGTGTACACAATAACAACAAAAATTTATCTTATATTTTTAGGATTAGTTACATATTCATTTTTTTCATTCAACTTTATTAAGAGTGCCATGTTATCACGATGTCCTTCTTCTCTCTGTAGTCAAGTTCATCGGCTTCCCTCTAGTTACCATAGTTTTATTATAAAAACTGTTGATCCAAGTTTACAATTGAGAAGAAATAGAACAAACTTCTAGGACAAATAAAATGAGAAATGACTTATTATTCTTTTCTTATTTTTCAATTTTGGTTTCATGATCTTGTCTTAAAAAATTTAGTAAGTTGATTACATTGAAAACCTTAACAAATTATTGAAACCTCTCTCTCTCTCTCTCTTCTAAATTTATTATTTTGGTTCTTGCAAGATTTCCATTCAAATAACCATAAAACTGTAGTCTTTCTTTCTAACGGGCTATAAAAGAGTTGAATTCTCTTAAAAAATCCAAGAAAAATAAATGAAATTTTAAACTTCATGATGCAAAAAAAATCATAACTTTTATTCAATTGTCTCGTTAGGAACTTTTGAGAATACACAATCAACTCACGGGGACAAATCAAATATAAGGATCTCTCATTAGAGTTTTGAATTTTATAAATAGAATAAGGGCGTTGGGAAAAAGAAAAAGAAGAAAAGAAAAAGAAAAAGAGAGGAGAACAATATATTTTTGAACAATTTAAAATGGTAAATAAGTCTTTTTTTTGTTCAAAACTAAACACAGTTAACTAATCATCGACTTTTAGACCTACTAATAAAACATTAAGGGTGCTTAATAATGAATTATAAAATAAAAAAAGCTTTTTGTAGTTTAGTGATTAGTTCTGAGTGATTGCTTGAAATTAAGCCTAATTATACTCCTATCATTTTTCCCATCCATTACAATACATGCACAAAATAAGCAACTCAAAATCGGGTACTGTTCATGTGTGTGAGCCACACACACATAATATAAGAGAGTCAATCCCGCGTTGACACGTGAGAGTGATCATCTTATAATATTATAAGAAGTCTACTTTAAAACTTTGTCTCCCTGAGACCCAACATCTCATTCACGTGTTAATACGAAATTAACCCTCTTATAATATGTGTGTGGCTCAAATATTTAAATCAAATCCCTTAAATTCTAGCTTCTGCTCTGAAGCTTATCATGCAAACATACTATGTGTAGTTAGTTTTTGTTGAAGAAATCTGTTTCATTAATTAATTAAAACAGTGATTTGTTGCGTGTTTATAGGTCTCCAGACTCTCCGCTCCTCTAACAATCGTTCCTTCATCTCAAACGCCAATTTTAGAGCCTTTGAAATTAGCAAACGATCTCAACTATCTAACAAACCGATCCCCATATAAATGTCATGCAATATCTCCGTTCCCTTTCATTCTTTCATGTTCCAATCTGAAGACAACACAATCTATTTCAAATTCAATGGCCTTCTCCAATTCCCTCCAAATCTTCTTCTCCCTCCTCCTCCTCCTCTCGCTTCATATTGAAGCTAGAACAATTTCACCAAGCTCGTCATCCAATCTTAAAGTTAGGTCAAGGGCACCTAGGCCTAGGCAAAGAGCACCGAGACCGACAATCAAAACTCCGATAATTGCATCGAAACGAAAAACCAAAGCTCCAGTAGCTGCAGTAACCGAAGCTCCAGTAGTTGCGCCGAAACCTGCAACCGAAGCTCCAGTAGTTGCACTAACCATAGCTCCAGTAATTGCTCCGATACCTCCAACCAAATCTCCGGAAAATCTACCAACCATAGCTTCACTAATCGCACCAATACCTACAATCAAAGCTCCAGAAATTCTACCAACCAAAGCTTCGGTAATTGCACCAAGCTTGATAGCCCAGTTTCTCAGCCCACATAACGCGTTGCGGGCAAAACTTGGACTACCTCTTCTGCAGTGGAGCATCCAGCTTGCCAGGGATGCCGAGCTGTACGCGATGGAAAGAAAGGGAGACTGTGCATTGGTGCACTCTCACAGCGGGCACGGGGAGAACCTCTTCTGGGGTCAGGGAAGCAGTGGGAGATTGCAGACGCGGTCGGGCGGTGGGTGGCCGAAAACTCTGCCTACGACTACGAGAAGAACGCGTGCTTGCGCAACAAGGCGTGCGGGCACTACACGCAGATGGTGTGGAAGGAGACGAAGCGAGTCGGGTGTGCGAAAACGGCGTGTGATTCCGGTGATATGTTCATTGTCTGTCAGTATGATCCTCCTGGCAATTACATAGGCGAGAGGCCATATTGAGCGACCCACTGCGGGGTTGGATTGATTTGTGATTATGTGATTGTTCTGTGTTGCTAATGTGAGCTTGGAATGGAGATTATGTTTTATCAAATGGTTATGTGTTGGATTCATACTTGATCTTTCTAGCTCAAGAAATTTAGACTTTTAGTGGTCTGAAGGCTAAGACTATTTTGCGTCAAAACTAGCCGATCAGGACCAGTTGTTAGGTTTTAAAGCAAAATAAGAAAAGAAAAGAAATAAAGGAAAGTACATAATTTTGAAAAGAGAAGTGTAAATAACACCAACTTATAACTTAACTGACAGGTAGAATAGTTACATTTTTGGGTTTTTAGAGATTAGTCCCTCAAATCATGTCAAATTTGAAAAAAGATCCTCAAATCAAGTGGATTTGCACACAAGATTCCCCAAATCCCTTAAATTACTTAATGCAGTTTTTTTTAATCACTTGCTATTACTAAATTAACTCATGTCTAGTTAAAAGTCTAGACATGAGTTAACCTTCCCCTCCTCGCACACGCGCACCCCTCCCACCACTCTCTCACACCTTCTCCCTCTTTCTTCCTCTCCCCAGTTCCCACCGCCGCCCCCCCCCCCCCCCCCCCCCCCACCCCCAAAGTTAAAGTCTAGACATGAGTTAACCTTCCCCTCCTCGCACACGCGCACCCCTCCCACCACTCTCTCACACCTTCTCCGTCTTTCTTCCTCTCCCCAGTTCCCACCCCCACCCCCCCAACCCCGCCACAATTCCCTCTTTCACTATCACTTAAAAAGTTTGGACTCATTTTAAATGAGTTTTTGTTTAGAAGAAAACAATTAAAAGAATGAAAAGAAAGAGAGAAGAGAATATTTCATTAGTTTAAACAAATATTCATTTTTGTCGAGTCAAATTAACTAAAGGGGATTATTTCAAATAACTTATATGATTTAAGGAACTTATGCGCAAATGATATGATTTAAATGACTTTTTTTAAATTTAAGATAATTTAAGGGACTAATATGTAGGTCACCTAGAGAGGGGGTGAATAGGTGACAAGCTAATCAAATGCAAACCTAATGTGGAATTAAAAATCAGTTAAGAAAATAAAAACTATTATGCAAACACACAAAGTATAAGCAAAGAGTGTGGCCGAATTTCTGGTCAAGGGTACTGAACTATCTCCTCAAGATTCCTCTAAATTAAGAGTTGAGGTGCCTCTATGGCTCTATTGGTTAAATACAAGTGTGAGCAAACAACCCCAAGCATGTAAATATATGAAGCACAAGAAAATATCAAGCATATAATAAATATAAACAATAAGAGCATACAAGATATAAAACACAAGTGAGAGAGATAAGCAATCGTAAATACGAGAGATTTGTTTCGAGCTTCGAGCACACTTACTCTACGTCCCTGCCTTCACCATTATGAAGGATTTTCACTATAACGATATTGCAAGATCACTCGGTGTCGCAATACCTACAATGAACTCCCTCAAGAACTCTTGGACTCACAAGTCCCTCACTTGTTCCCGCAAGAACAACACACATATGCACACTAGCTTACCGAGGCCACACGTCTACACCAAGCTCCCACAAGAACTCTGTTGGCCCAAAGGCCTTCCACTCTAATTTTGATGATGATTAACTCATATAGTTATGTTTACTAATAATCTTGTGATTTTAGTTTCAGATCATTAAGAAAGATAATAGTTGGTGATTGCTTCAAAAAGAGGAGTTTGGAAGCCTTCACATGGTGATTCCGGTGCCCGAGCTTCAAGATCACTCATTTGCACTCGGTGGATCACGTTTGGGATCAAGTCGACTTGAAGATGAAAGATCGTCAAGAAGACTTAGGTATCCTAGTTTAGTTTAGTGTGTTTTAGATCTATTTGTAAAGATATGAATAGTTGATATGCTCAAGTGCACAACACACACAAGTTTTATGTTTTGAATTTGGTTTTTATGAATAGCTTGATCAAAACAAGTTTACTTTGTTTTTATGTATATTAGATGTGCTCTATATACATACATGCTTACATGACTTATACAAACTTATTTTGACTATCCTATTCATGTATAGAAAAATCCAAGTTTGATAAAAATACATGTTTTGATTTTTGGTAAAAATGATAAGACACAAAAATAGTTCATATTGATTGATATTTGAGCTAAACATTTTATCACATGTTTATATATCAATGCAAAATGATAAAACTATTTTTGGGTATTTTTACAAGAGATAAAAGAATTTTTAGAAATATTTTAACTTATGTTTTTCTGCCCAGAACAGTGGCTGATAGGCCAGGTCGGCCGACCGCACGGGTTGACTGCACCTAAGGCCGGTCGACCCATGAGGTCGACCGACGTGCACAAGCTTGTGCACGTTTGGCAGCCACAGGGACGGTCGGCCGGGCGGCCGACCGGACCAGAGAGCTCTGCTCTCTGTTTATTTCGGTCCGCCGGGCGGTCGACCGAGTTGGCCCAACGGTCATATTTCTGACCGTTGGCGGTCGGCCGGCCGGCCGACCGCTAGCCTGTCAGGCTGCCAGATCAGCCTAACGGCTAGTTTCTGTTTTGGCCTATATAAACCCCATTTCTTTGGGATTTTGAAAAGGTTTTTACAAGAGAAAAATTACAGTTTCCCCAGAGTTTAAAACAAGTTTTCAAAAGTGTTTTTGGTGTTTGTATCCCTCTTCGGTAGAGGTGTTGGTTGTTGTTGTTTAGCTACGGGCCTACCCCTCGGTTGTGAGGTGGTGTTTGAGAGAGGAGTTCGGTACTCCCTTTGTTGTAACAAATTCTCTTCGGTAGAGGTTCCCTCGGTGGGAGATAGTGGATTGGAAATCCTTCACGGTGGTGAAGGCGGGGATGTAGAGCTAGGGGCTCGAACCTCGAAACATATCTTGTTGTTAGCGTTTGATCCACTTGTCTCTCTAACTCTCTCTCTCTTTTATTTGTGCAAGCATCATTCTTCATTCATATCATTCATTGCTTGTGTTGTGTCTTGCATATTTCATATTGCTATATCTTGTGTATGCTTGGTTGTTTGTGTGTGCCTCACTTATACTTAACCACAAGAGCTTCACATAGCACCTCAACCCATTCAAGGGGAATCAAGAGGAGTTAGTCCAGAGCCCTTCACGGGGAATTCGACTACACTTGTTGGTTGTATTAAGTGTGATTGCAAAATTATTTTAAGCTTCCGCATTTAGAGCATTTAGTTTCTAGATTAGCATTTACACCTATTCACTCCCCTCTAGGTGTGCTTTCAATTGATATCAGAGCCTACGCTCCTGATACTTAGGCTTAACATCCTAGGAGTGAGATCTATTTGTTTGCTAATCTATTGTTTGCATTTGCTTGTTTGCACACTCATATAGTTTACCATGGACTTCAAGACCCTACCTAGTTTTGACCCTTCCAACATTGTTGTTTGGAAGTATAGGATGTCCATGTACCTACAAGCCCTAGGTTACAAGGTTCACCTTGCCATTACCAAGGAATCCTTCCTTAGTGATAGCAAGCATATAGGGGCCAATGCACAAGCTCTTGAGGCCATTAGAAGCACGCTTTCAAAAGAATATCTTATGCATGTTTCTAATCTTGATTCCGCCTTTGTAGTGTGGAACAAGTTGACAACCGCCACCACCTCCGAGCGTCAATTGCAAATCCAACCGGAGGAGTCTAGTGGAGAATCCGACTCATAATGCTTGATGGTCCAACTCATAATGCTTGATGGTCCAAGGGAATGACTCCCTTGAGGTACTTTTGGAACCCCACTTAGATTGTGATGATGCTAGTTCTTCATGTGATGAGAATATTGATCCCCATGTTTTCAATGAAGAACTATCTATTGTTTGTGAAAAACTTATTGAAAAATATAGTGTTTTGAAAAAGAAAAGTCTAGGCATTAATAATGAAATAAAAATTTGATTGCTAGACTTGATATTGTTTTGCAAGAGAAAGAGGAGATTGCTAATGAGAGGGATTCATTAAAATCTCAACTTGATCTTGCACTTAAAGAAAATGAGTTTTTAAAATCTAAAATTGATTGTGAAACTCTTTTGAAGAAAAATGAAAATTTGTCTTCAAAAGTTGATTTTGTTTTAAAAGAAAATAATTCTTTAAAAAGAGAAATTGATTTTATTTCAAAAGAATTAGAAATTTGTTTAAATAAAAATAAATCTTTGAAAAATGATATTGTTTCTCATGTTTGCCATGCTAGGGTAGTTTCACCTAGATCACCCCTTGCATGTTCCACTTCTTCTTTGATTAAAAATGATATAAGTGTTTTAAAGAAGAGTATTGATTGTTTGGGCTCCACTTTGAGCCAATGTGTTGTGGGCCATACACGTTTGGAATCTTTGTTTCAAAAGAAACAAATTCCATCTATGCATGCACACTATACACGGCATACACATGCTCCGCACGCACACACCCATTCCACTATGTATGCTCAGTGTACACTTGTACACATTGTGGACGTATGGGCCACCTTGCTAAATTTTGCTATGATAGAATACATGTTGAGAATTTAGCAAATAAATTTATTTGGGTTAGAGAAGGTACTAACCCTCATGGACCTAATAAGATATGGGTACCAAAGACCACCCCTATTGTTTATGATGTAGGTGTGGGCTCTCACATGACGTGAGAGTAGCCGTACCTTGGAGTGGATGCGTTCCGAGCTTCATGGAAATCATTTGAATGCATCACTTTCAAGGGATGTTTGGTGAGAGGACCACCATGTTTTAGAGACTTGAAAAGTTGCCTTCTAAGTTTTGGTAACGATTCCTAACTCCTTATTTATGTTTACATGCTTTTCATATTCATTGTTTATAGCATGTTTTATTGTTTGTAGATTATTATGATAATGCCATGATTATTAGGCTCATGATGTACATGTATAGTATTTGAGACACCCATGTTTAATATGGATCATATTTTTGTGTTCTCACTATTATTTAGCTATCATGTTAATCATAGCTCTAATAACATGTGGATTTGCATAATAATCGTGTTTTTGTTTATCATGATGATTTTTGTCTTGTTTTATGCTTCATGCTTTGAATATATGTTTAAATGTTAGTTTTCATTAAGACTAGGATTTATATTTGTGCATATAGTGGGCCACAAATAAATCTATATATGTTTGAGCTTGAATGCTTATTTGTTCCCATTAGATGTGCTAGTATAGTCTAGTTTTGATGATCCATACATTTTAAACTTGTATTCCTATTTTTGGATTTATTTTATGATTATGTGTTTTCATTTCATGTATATGTCTATTTTGCCAAACTTTAAGATATACATGTATACCCTTTGAGTCATTTGCCTTTCATGCAAATATATATATATATATATATGGACTCAATTATGTTTAGGGATATGTATGTATACTTATTGTGTTGACAATTCATACATATACCTTGAAATGAAATTTGTTTTGGTGAAAATTTAGTTTTTGTTGATTTCGTGTTTATTTGTTTAACTTCATGTATATGTCTATTTTATCCAAATTATTATTATACATATACATCCTTTTTGAGCCACGTGCCTTCATGCATATATTTGTGGACTCGTTGTGTTTGGATATGTATGTATATTTTAATTTGTATAGGACATACATATACCTTGAAGATTAAATAATTTTGATGATTTTCATTGTTTCAAGGAATTTTGAGCTTAATTGAAAATTTCATAATGCCATGTCACACATTACTTGTACACTCACCATTTTTTAAAATATTTCTCATGAGTATGTTTTCATGAGCATGTATGGACTTTATTGAATATTGAGTATTTTTAAGTGCTATGTGATTTACATGTGTTTTATGAAAATTATTTTTAGTTTATTCCTTACTTGAAGGATTTCGTACTAGTTAACAAGATTTCCCATTTAACTAGTACGTATTCTTCTTATGGTAGAGATTTTCAAACGTACTCTATTTTCAAACCTATTTTTGAAAACCCCTACCTTTATGGGAGGTTGGATGGGAGATCATGTTCATGTATGCTTTAAAATGAAAATCATTTAAAACTTGAACCTTGATTGGGTGGTAGTTATATGATGTATACACTTGATCATTATTGTTGTTTCAATTGGTATTATTGGACTCTTTCAATTGGTATCATTGGACTCTTTCAATTAGTATCAATTTTGACCTTTCTTCATATATGTTTGTATGTATGTATGCTTTCAATTCCAAGAATATCAATTTCAATTGGTATCTATTTTCCATACATATATATATGTTTGTGTTTATGCTAAGCTTGAGCTTCAATTTTGTTTCAATTGATTACTTTTAAATTGGTATCAAGCCTACGCATTGTTTTAGTTTGTATTTCATAAAGGGGGAAAATTTGACTTTCATATTTCAATTGGTATTTGATTCCCACTCCCTTACTTTATGATATCAAAATTGTTTATATGGCTTAAAAAGAAAAATACTATCTTTTGATATCAAGATGTTCATTTGAATATGTTTTAAAAATTGGTATCTCAAAATTTTGTTTTAAAAAAAAATAAATACAAAAGTTTTGATTTGTATTGACTATATGCAAGGAGAGCTTAACATCTCTTCTACATATAGATTCATGTTGAGTGTATCTTGTATTGAGGAGCTTGACATCTCTTCTTTATGTGGTATACGTGTGTAGGGGGAGCTTCACATCTCCTCTTATGCATTACATAATATGCGTTATGTGAATTGGGGCTTGTCATCCATTCTTCATGTAATGCATATGTGTAGGGAAGTTAACTTAGCGTCTTCCTCTTCATGAATGTATATAGCATATAATATTTATTGATCTATGTTTACTTTCAATTGGTATCAAGATGCTTCATTGACATATTTTCAATTGATATCTTAATTGATTGTCACCCCTATTTGGTTTTTTTTGTTTTAGACAAAAAGGGGGAGAAAAATGTATTGATTTAGTTTTGCATTTAACCCTTTATTGATGAATTATTCTTTGTATTAAAAAGGGTGAGAAAATTTTGTTTTGTTTTGATTGTTTACCCCTTTGTTGATGATTGACAAAAAGGGGGAGAAAGATTTTGAGTTTATAAGATTTATATATGCATAGTTATGTTTTTGCATATATTAAGTTTAATTTAGTTTAATTTAATTGGTATCTAGAGCATGTTGTGTTTTTGAACATTTCATTTGGTATCTAGAACCTTTTATTGTTTATGCATATCTATGCATTCATGTTTAATATTCATTGCATATTATGTTTATTTGTTTATGCATGAGTTAAGGGGGAGCTTCTTTGATGCTTAACTTTAATCCATGCATATATAACTCCATGAGTTTTGTCATCATCAAAAAGGGGGAGATTGTTGGCCCAAAGGCCTTCCACTCTAGTTTTGATGATGATTAACTCATGTAGTTATGTTTACTAATAATCTTGTGATTTTAGTTTCAGATCATTAAGCAAGATATTAGTTGGTGATTGCTTCAAAAAGAGGAGTTTGGAAGCCTTCACATGGTGATTCCGGTGCCCGAGCTTCAAGATCACTCATTTGCACTCGGTGGATCACGTTTGGGATCAAGTCGACTTGAAGATAGAAGATCGTCAAGAAGACTTAGGTATCCTAGTTTAGTTTAGTGTGTTTTAGATCTATTTGTAAAGATATGAATAGTTGATATGCTCAAGTGCACAACACACACAAGTTTTATGTTTTGAATCTGGTTTTCATGAATAGATTGATCAAAACAAGTTTACTTTGTTTTTATGTATATTAGATGTGCTCTATATACATACATGCTTACATGACTTATACAAACTTATTTTGACTATCCTATTCATGTATAGAAAAATCCAAGTTTGATAAAAATACATGTTTTGGTTTTCGGTAAAAATGATAAGACACAAAAATAGTTCATATTGATTTATATTTGAGCTAAACTTTTTATCACATGTTTATATATCAATGCAAAATGATAAAACTATTTTTGGGTATTTTTACAAGAGATAAAAGAATTTTTAGAAATATTTTAACTTATGTTTTTCTGCCCAGAACAGTGGCTGACAGGCCAGGTCGGCCGACCGCACGGGTCGACCGCACCTAAGGCCGGTCGACCCATGAGGTCGACCGACGTGCACAAGCTTGTGCACGTTTGGCAGCCACAGGGACGGTCGGCCGGGCGGCCGACCGGACCAGAGAGCTCTGCTCTCTGTTTATTTCGGTCGGCCGGGCGGTCGACCAAGTTGGCCCAACGGTCATATTTCTGACCGTTGGCGGTCGGCCGGTCGGCCGACCGCTAGCCTGTCAGGCTGCCAGATCAGCCTAACGGCTAGTTTCTGTTTTGGCCTATATAAACCCCATTACTTTGGGATTTTGAAAAAGGTTTTTACAAGAGAAAAATTACAGTTTCCCCAGAGTTTAAAATAAGTTTTCAAAAGTATTTTTGGTGTTTGTATCCCTCTTCGGTAGAGGTGTTGGTTGTTGTTGTTTGGCTACGGGCCTACCCCTCGGTTGTGAGGTGGTGTTTGAGAGAGGAGTTCGGTACTCCCTTTATTGTAACAAATCCTCTTCGGTAGAAGTTCCCTCGGTGGGAGATAGTGGATTGGAAATCTTTCACGGTGGTGAAGGCGGGGATGTAGAGCTAGGGGCTCGAACCTCGAAACATATCTTGTTGTTAGCGTTTGATCCACTTGTCTCTCTAACTCTCTCTCTCTCTCTTTTATTTGTGCAAAGCATCATTCTTCATTCATATCATTCATTGCTTGTGTTGTGCCTTGCATATTTCATATTGCTATATCTTGTGTATGCTTGGTTGTTTGTGTGTGCCTCACTTATACTTAACCACAAGAGCTTCACATAGCACCTCAACCCATTCAAGGGGAATCAAGAGGAGTTAGTCAGAGCCCTTCACGGGGAATTCGACTACACTTGTTGGTTGTATTAAGTGTGATTGCAAAATTGTTTTAAGCTTCCGTATTTAGAGCATTTAGTTTCTACATTAGCGTTTACACCTATTCACCCCCCCTCTAGGTGTGCTTTCAAACTCGTCACAACACGAACCCACAAGTTCGCTTCCTCAAATTCAAAGATGAACTCTTGGTGATCTCTACACTTTGATCACCAAAAACAACTCTCGCAATAAGTATCCTATAGGATGAAAATAACAATGGAAACTTAAGTTTGTGTGAGAAAACAAGGTAGATTGAGTGGTGGAAGACTCAAGAAATCTCTTTTGCAAACTCTCTTTAAAATCTTTCCTTTTGATATGGAAGTTTTAACCTAAAAACAAGTGGAAAAAAAATCTAAGAGAGATGAGAAAAACTGGCTCTAAAATTTCTTCAAAATCTTATATAAAACTAGCCAAAATAGCCCCATTTTATAAAGCTATAAAAACTGGCCGTTGGGGCAAATCCCCAAGGCAGATGACCTGTCGGTCGACCGGCCAACGGTTATTTTTATGATCGTTGGGGTTACCGGTCGACCGCACCCAGGTCTTAACCTGTAGGTCGACCGAGGCAAGAACCAGATAGAAAAGCTCTCTGGCCAATCGACCGGGGCCAGATCCAGAGAGTGAACTTTCTGGATCGGTCGATCGCCCGGTCAACCGGCCCTCAAGCCAAGGTTGTGTTCACATTTTGTGCACATCAGTTGATCGCTTGGTCGATCACTTGGTCAACTGGTCGGTTGACCGCCAGAAGGCCAGGTTAGGGATAATTAGGGATTCATTAAATACATTAAACTTCTGGCAACGTAAGCAATATCGGGTCTAGTGCAATTTATTAAATACATTAAACTTTCGATAATCTGAGAATACTCCAACTGGCGTACTCCAGTTCCTGTATTCTTACGAAGGTGGATGTGTGGGAGAAAAGAATTTGTATTCTCCTTTATCCCAAGATCCTTGAATCTTTCTATCATCTTATCCACGTAGTGAGATTGAGATAGACTGATTCTATCTGGTGTTCTTGTGATTTTAATTTCTAAAATTATATCAGCAACCCCAGATCCTTCATGTTAAAATTATTAGATAACATTCTTTTAGTAGACTTAGTAATTTCAATATTAGTCCCAAGTATCAACATGTCGTCTACATAAAGACAAACAATGATACATGCATTTTCAACTGTTTTAGTGTAAACACACTTATCACATTCATTGATAGTGAATCCATTTTTGATCATGACACTATCAAATTTCTCATGCCATTATTTTGGAACCTGCTTTAGACCGTATAAGAATTTTACCAATTTACACACTTTGTGTTCTTGGCCCTTGACTATAAATCCTTCAGGTTGCTCCATATATATTTCTTCATTTAATTCACCATTTAAGAATGCAGTCTTGACATCCATTTGATGGATATCTAAGTGTTGGCCCAAAGGCCTTCCACCCTAGTTTTGATGATGATTAACTCATGTAGTTATGTTTACTAATAATCTTGTGTTGTTTAAGTTTCAGATCATTAACCAAGATATTAGTTGGTGATTAGCTTCAACAAGGAGTTTAGAAGCTTTTCATGGTGATTCCAGGGCCAAAGCTTCAATATCACACATTGCCTAGCCCATGGATGGAGTTTTGGAGTAAGTCAACTTGAAGATGAAGATCATCAAGAAGACTTAGGTATCCATAGTTTAGATAGTGTGTTTAGATCCATTTGTAAAGCTTAGTATAGTTGATATGCTCAAGTGCACAAACACACACGTTTCATATTTTGGATTTGGTTTTCATGAATAATAGATCAAAACAAGTTTAATTTGTTTATATGTATAGTAGATGGTTTCTATTTATACATGCATGCTTAAACTTCTTAAAAAAACTTATTTTGACTATCCTATTCATGTTTTGGAAAAATCAAGTTTGATAAAAATACAAGTTTTGTTTTTGATAAAATTTGCAAGACTCAAAAATGAATTGATATGATTGATATATGTCTTGAAATTTTTATCACATGTTTGTGTTTTAATACAAAATGTTAAAACAAGTTTTGTGGATTTTTAGAAGTGTTAAAAGATTTTTCAAAATATTTTAAAACTGTTTTTCTGACCCAGTTTTCTGTTCCAGGCTTCAACCAGTCGACTAAGTCAGTTTATTAGTCGACTTGGGCTGAAGTCGGTCGACCGGGCCGGTCGACCGACGTGCACAGATCTGTGCACGTTTGGCACCTCTAGGACGGTCGACCCGGACGGTCGACCGGTCTGAGAGCAGTGCTCTCTGTTTGTTTGGGTCGACCGGGCCGGTCGACCGTGGTTGCCCAACGGTCACATTTCTGACCGTTGCGGTCGACCGGGCCGGTCGACCGTCAGCCTGTCAGGCTGCCACATCAGCCTAACGGCTAGTTTTCTGATGGGGCTATAAATACCCCATTTGTTTGAGGTTTTCACCAAGATTTTTAGAGCTAAAAATTCCTGACTTTTTCAGTGTTTTAAACAAGTTTTGAAAAGAGTTTTTGTGCTAAAAAGATTTCATCCTTTTTGTTTTGGGTTTTTGGAAAATCAAAGAAAATAGGAATTTGGGATATTTGTATTGGTTTTCATTCTCTATCTTTTACAAGAGTTTTCCCAAGTATTTTCTTTGTTGCTTGTTTTCAAAAACACCTAGTTTCCCACACTTGAGCTATCATACTATCCTAATTTATTAGGATCCTTGTTTTGTGGAAAAGAGAGAAAAGAGAAGTGTTTGAGGTTAAGCCTCCTTGATTGTAAACCCTCCTTGCTTTTGTTGTATCCCTCTTTGGTAGAGGTTGATAGGAGTGGTATTGGTGTTTGGATCCCTCTTCGGTAGAGGTGATTGTGTTGTATTGGCTACGGGCCTTATCCCTCTTCGGTAGAGGTGGATTGTGGTTGTATTGCCTCGGTGGCATTGAGAGAGGAGTTCGGTACTCCTATAGTGGATTGGAAATCCTACACGGTGGTGTAGGCGGGGATGTAGAGCTAGGGGCTCGAACCTCGAAACATATCCGTGTGTTTGCGTTTGATCGAATATCTCTCAACTCTCTCTCTCATTTATTTGTGCAAAGCATCATACTTCATTCATATCATATTTGCTTGTGTTGAGCATAACTCATATTGTCATATCATATCTATTTGCTTGCATTGTGCCTTGCATATATTCATATTGCTATTCATCCTTATTTGCTTGGCTTGCTTGTGTGTGTGCCTAACTTATACTTAACCAACAAGAGCTTCACATAGCACCTCAACCCATTCAAGGAGAATCAAGAGGAGTTAGTTCAGAGCCCTTCACGGGGAATTCGGCTACACTTGTTGTGTTAAGTTTGTGCAAGATTTGCATTAGCTTCCGCATTTAGCGCATTTAGTTCCTAGATTAGCACTTACACCTATTCACCCCCCCTCTAGGTGTTTTTCAATTGGTATCAGAGCTAGTGCTCCTGATACTTAGGCTTAACATCCTAGGAGAGAGATCCATTTGATTGCTAATCTATTGTTTGCATTTGTTTGCTTGCACACATATAGTTTACCATAGACTTCATGACCCTACCTAGCTTTGACCCTTCCAACATCGTTGTTTGGAAGTATAGGATGTCCATGTACCTAAAAACCCTAGGTTTGCATGTCTTTCTTGCGGCCACCAAGAAATGCTATCTTGGAGATCGCAATCATATAGGGGCCAATGCACAAGCCCTTGAGGCCATTAGAAGCACATTACCTAAAGATTATCTTTTGTGTGCTTCTAACTTTGATTCCGCCTTTGCAGTGTGGAATTCGTTGACAGCCACCACCACCTCCAAGTTTCAATTGCCAAATCAACCGGAAGAGTCTAGTGGAGAATCCAACTCTCAATGCTTAATGGTCCAAGGGAATGACTCCTTTGAGGTACATTCGGAATCTCAACTAGATAATGATGATTGTGCTAGTTCTTCAAATGATTATATTGATCCACATGCTTTGAATGAAGAACTATCTATAGTGTGTGAAAAATTGATTGAAAAATATAATGTTTTGAAAAAGAAAAGTCTAGGCATTAACAATGATAATAAAAGTTTGATTGCTAGACTTGATATCGTTTTGCAAGAAAAAGAGGAGATTTCTAATGAGAGGGATTCATTAAGGTCTCAACTTGATCTTGCCCTAAAAGAAAATAAAGTTTTAAAATCTAAAAATGATTGTGAAACTCTTGTGAAAAATAATGATGTTTTTTCTTCAAAAATTGATTTTGTTTTAAAAGAGAATGTTGCTTTGAAAAACAAATTATTTCTATTTCAAATGATTTAAATGTTTGTTTAAAGAAAAATGATGTTTTGCAAAATAAGATTGATGCACATGTTTGCCATGCTAGGGTAGTATCACACACTTCACCTATTGCATGCCACACTTCTTCTTTTAAGATTAATGATGATATTTGTTTGCTTAAGAAGAAGGTTGATTGTTTGGGCTCCACTATGAGCCAATGTGCCATGAACCACTCACGTTTGGAAACCTTGGTTCGAAAGAAACAAGTTCCATCCTTTATGCATGCACGCCCTTCACGGCATACACATGCTCCTCACGGACACCATCACACTTTGTATGCTAATGGGTACACTTGTACACATTGTGGACGTAAGGGCCACCTTACTAAATTTTGTTATGATAGATTACATGTTTCAAATTTAGCAAAGAAATTTGTTTGGGTTAGAGAAGGTACTAACCCCCATGGACCCAATAAGAGATGGGAAACAAAGACCACCCCTCCTTTATTTGATGTAGGTGTGGGCTCTCACATGACGTGAGAGTGATGACACCTTGGAGTGGATGCGTTCTGGACTTAAAAGGAAATCAATTGGATGCATCACTTTCAAGGGAAGGTTTGGTGGAGAGGACCACCTTTGTTTTGGAGAACTAGAGCGGTGCCCTCATTGGTTTTGGTATCGAATCTCTAACTCCTTATTTATTGTTTACATGCTTTCCATGTTTATCTTTCATTGCATGTTTCATTGTTTAGTGATTAGTATGAAAATGCCATGCTTATTAGACTTGTGATATACATGTTTAGTCATTTTGAGACACCCATGTTTAATATGGATAAATTCTTTTGTGTTCTCACTATTTGGTTGATATTGCGTATATCATATTTCTAATAACATGTAGATATTCATAATAATCATGTTTTTGTTTATCATGTTGAATTTTATCTTGTTTTTGATGCTACATGATTTGAATATATGTTTAGATGTTAGTTTTCATTAAGACTAGGACTTATACTTGTACATATAGTGGGCCACAAATAAATCTATATATGTTGGGCTTGATTGCTTATTTGAACCCATTAGATGTGCTAGTATAGTCTAGTTTTGATGATTCGTACATTTCAAACTTGTATTCCATTTTAGATTTGTTTATGAGTTTTCACTTCATGTATATGTTTGTATTGCCAAACTTTAAGATATACATGTACACCTCTTGAGTCATTTGCCTTTCATGCAAATCTATATATGGACTCAATTGTGTTTAGGGATATGTATGTATACTTATTGTGTTGACAATTCATACATATACCATGAAATGAAATTTGTTTTAGAGGAAGATTTAGTTTTTCTTGATTTTGTGTTTAATTGTTTAACTTCATGTATATGTCTATCTTGTCCAAACTATTAGATATACATGTTTATCCTTTGAGCCACGTACCTTAATGCATATATTTTGTGGACTCGTTGTGTTTTGGATATGTATGTATATTTTAATTTGTACTTGACATACATATGCCATGAAGATTAAATAAGTTTTGATGATTTTCGTGTTTTCAATGTTTAAGGAATAATTGAGCTTAATTGAATATTTTCATGATTATGATATTCACACTTTACTTGTACACTCATATTTATTGCTTGCTCATGTTTTGTATTCATGAGTCATATTTATGCCTAATTGAATTAGAGTGTTGATTATCTTGTGGATTTCATGTTTTATGAAAAACTATTTTTGTTGTATTCCTTACTTGAAGGATTTCGTACTAGTTTAAAGTTTTTCCATTTAACTAGTTTCGTTATTCTTCATTTTGGTAGAGTTTTTCAAACTAAGCCTATTTTCAAATCTATTTTTGAAAACCCCTACCTTCACGGGAGGTTGGATGGGAGTCCATGCCTTGTATGTTTATATTGAAAATCATTTTAAACTTGTGCATGAGATGGGAGGTAGTTATATGAGTTATACCATACTTTTATTGTTATGTCAATTGGTATCATTGAACCCTTTCAATTGGTATCAATTTGATTCTTTTGTATACTCATATGTTTATTGTGTATGTATACTTTCAATTGGTATCATCTATTAGTGATTGGTACTCATTCTATTTCATACACATATACTTGTTTTATTTGTGCTATTATATTTCTATATCTTAAGCACAAATTTTGTTTATGCTAGAGCTTGAGCTTCAACTATTATTTCAATTGATTTAGTTGTCAATTGGTATCTTATTTCAAGCCTACGCATGATTTTTGTTGGTATTTCATAAAGGGGGAGAAAATTCGATTTTCATATTTCAATTGGTATTTGTATTTTCACTCCCTTACTTTATGATAGAAAATAGTCAT
The DNA here is from genome assembly GCA_038442645.1 of Agave tequilana. Lineage (NCBI taxonomy): Eukaryota > Viridiplantae > Streptophyta > Magnoliopsida > Asparagales > Asparagaceae > Agave > Agave tequilana. Next base: position 38,006 of record JAVJIF010026590.1, read on the forward strand.
TTCAATTGTTTATTTGGCTTAAAGGAAAAATACTATCTTTTGATATCAAGATGTCTTGTGTTTTAAATTGGTATCTAAAAATTTTGTTTAAAGTAAAATAAAATGTTTTGATCTATATTGACTATATGCAAGGAGAGCTTAACATCTCTTCTACATATAGATTCATGATGAGTATATCTTGTATTGAAGAGCTTAACATCTCTTCTTTATGTGGTACACGTGTGTACTCCTCTTATGCATTACATAATGTGTGTTATGTGAATTAGGGCTTAACATCCCTCCTTCATGTAATGCATATGTGTAGGGAAGCTAACTTAGCGTCTTCCTCTTCATGAATGTATATAGCATATAACATTTATTGATCTTTGTTTACTTTTCTATTGGTATGAAGATGCTTCATTGACATATGTTGAAAAACACCTAGAGGGGGGTGAATAGGTGTAATTGCTAATCTAACAATCTTTTAAAAATTAAGATGGATGAATGATGCAACGATCTCTCAAAACAAGACTAAGAGCCGAATACCCCGTGAAGGATTCTGAACTCCTTCCTCCCAATTCCCCTTGAATGGGTTAGAGGTGCGCAATGCAACCTTGTTGTATGAGAATTGATCGAACAAAGAATGAATAATATGCAATGATGAAATGCACACAAGATATATCACAAGTAACACAAACTAGAGGCAATATCACAAGGAAAGAAAACTAGATCTCAAACAAGTAATTGAAAGCAATAGAGTGCAAGAGAAATTTAAAACAAAATGGACACAAGGCAATCGCAAACACAAGATGTTTGTTTCGAGGTTCGAGCCACCGCTCTACTTCCCGCCTTCACCTCCGTGAAGGGTTTCCACTATCCACCGAGGACGATTACATCGGTCTACCGAAGACCCGAGCACCGAGCTCCACAACTTATAAGGACCTCTACCGAAGAGGTGTCTCCACAAGAACAAGATGAACACAAGTAGCCAAAGTGATCACAACAAGATCACTAAACTTCTTACAAACTCTCACTCTTTTACAACTTCCTTATAGATTGAGTAGGGAATTTTTGGCTCTAAGAAGTGTAGTGAGAAAACTCAGTTGTAGAGATGATTTTTGCTAGGGAACACAACTGAAAACAAAGCTCAAGAAAGAATGAGAAATGGAGAGTTTAAACACTTTTCTTCTCTTTTGAAAACTATGAAAACTTGAGGATTTTTCTTGGTGTTTTGCAAGAGACCCTTCTCCTCTATTTATAGGGAGAGGAAAGGGTTAAAACTAATTTATTTTAACCTTATTTGTTCTGGAAAAGATCTGTAAAACCCTGAAAAAGTCTGCCAAAAAACAGTCCAAAAAACAGATTTCAGAATTGCACAAAAGTGGAAAGAGCCGTTGGGCTTTTGCAGGCCTGGCGGTCGACCGGGCCGGTCGGCCGCCAGCTCTGCTGGCAAAGATCCGTTGGGCTCGGGTCGACCGGTCGGGTCGACCGTCCTCTAAGAGAAAACACAATTTTCTTCGGGCGGTCGACCCAGAAAACCCGAGAGCAACTGCAGACAGTCGGCCGACCCGAGCGGTCGGCCGACAGACGTGCACGTGACACTGGAGCCGGTCGACCGTGCCGGTCGGCCGGTCAAGCCTGAAACAGGAAAACAGCAGAATTTTTGAACTTGGGAAATTTTGTAAAAATGTTTTGAAGTAAAGAAAACTAAGTAATATGCTGGAAAGTGTATACATACATGATCTAAACATGATATTTATATTTATAAAACTTAGGGTCATGTATATATATACTAAGGCATGAAACAAAAGTTTTGACCATGAAAACTTGAATACAAAAACGTGTGTGTGTATCCTAGAGCCAATTTCCAAAACTCAAACTTTAACAATCTAATTCTTACATTGGTTCTAAGTACTACAAGTGCTTCAAGAGGGCTTTTCACCATATGATCTTCAAAGCTTGATTCTTGAGCCCACTTTGAGTTGACTTGTGTCCAAACCACTTCCCTTTAGGGAGGAAACCTTCTAGTTGAGTTAGAACCCTGAAACACACTTAAACAACAAACATTATTAGTACAAATAACTAATATGTTTTGTAATCATCAAAACACACTTAAACACGGGTGATTGTAACCTTGGGCCAACATATGTTTCTATTGATATCATGTTGATTATAGTCACCCCTTATTGACTTTGTTTTTTGTTTTAGACAAAAAGGGGGAGAACATTGTTTTATTGTTTTGATTGACAAAAGGGGGAGAAAGATTTTTACCCCTCATTTATTGTTTTGATTGTTTACCCCTTTGTTGATGATTGACAAAAAGGGGAGAATAATTTGAGTTTTATATATGCATACTTATGTTTTTGCATATATTAAGTTTTATTGGTATCTAGAGCATCTAGTGTTTTTGTTAATGTTTTATTAATTTAATTGGTAACTAGAGCTTCTAGAACATGTTTATGTGTTTTATGCATGTTGATGCATACATGTTTATGTACATTCATTGCATATCTTTTGTTTATTTGTTTATGCATGAGTTAAGGCGGAGCTTGTTTGAAGCTTAACTTTAATCCATGATCCATGCATATATAACTCCATGAGTTTTGTCATCATCAAAAAGGGGGAGATTGTTGGCCCAAAGGCTTTCCACCCTAGTTTTGATGATGATTAACTCATGTAGTTATGTTTACTAATAATCTTGTATTATTTAAGTTTCAGATTATTAACCAAGATATTAGTTGGTGATTAGCTTCAACAAGGAGTTTAGAAGCTTTTCATGGTGATTTCAGGGCCAAAGCTTCAAGATCACACATTGCCTAGCCCATGGATGGAGTTTTAGAGCAAGTCAACTTGAAGATGAAGATCATCAAGAAGACTTAGGTATCCATAGTTTAGATAGTGTGTTTAGATCCATTTGTAAAGCTTAGTATAGTTGATATGCTCAAGTGCACAAACACACACGTTTCATGTTTTGGATTTGGTATTCATGAATAATAGATCAAAACAAGTTTAATTTGTTTATATGTATAGTAGATGGTTTCTATTTATACATGCATACTTAAACTTCTTAAACAAACTTATTTTGACTATCCTATTCATGTTTTGGAAAAATCAAGTTTGATAAAAATATAAGTTTTGTTTTTGATAAAATTTGCAAGACTCAAAAATGAATTGATATGATTGATATATGTCTTGAAATTTTTATCACATGTTTGTGTTTCAATACAAAATATTAAAACAAGTTTTGTGAATTTTTAGAAGTGTTAAAAGATTTTTCAAAATATTTTAAAACTGTTTTTCTGACCCAGTTTTCTGTTCCAGGCTTCAATCAGTCGACTAAGTCAGTTTATTAGTCGACTTGGGCTGAAGTCGGTCGACCGGGCCGGTCGACCGACGTGCACAGATCTGTGCACGTTTGGCACCTCTCGGACGGTCGACCTGGACGGTCGACCGGTCTGAGAGCAGTGCTCTCTGTTTGTTTGGGTCGACCGGGCCGGTCGACCGTGGTTGCCCAACGGTCACATTTCTGACCGTTGGCGATCGACCGGGCCGGTCGACCGTCAGCCTGTCAGGCTGCCACATCAGCCTAACGGCTAGTTTTCTGATGGGGCTATAAATACCCCATTTGTTTGAGGTTTTCACCAAGATTTTTAGAGCTAAAAATTCCTGACTCTTCAGTGTTTTAAACAAGTTTTGAAAAGAGTTTTTGTGCTAAAAAGATTTCATCCTTTTTGTTTTGAGTTTTTGAAAAATCAAAGAAAATAGGAATTTGGGATATTTGTATTGGTTTTCATTCTCTATCTTTTACAAGAGTTTTCCCAAGTATTTTCTTTATTGCTTGTTTCCAAAAACACCTAGTTTTTCACACTTGAGCTATCATACTTGAAAGGAACACCTAGAGGGGGGGTGTAACGGTCCCAGTTAAAAATTTTCCATTTAAACATAGTCATCTCGTATAATCCAAGCATGGGACCCATCAGTATAAAATATTTCAACATATATCTCAGATAACATGTATGATCTACTCGAGACTTATCATACTGACATCTATAATTCAATAATCCATAAGGACACAGGCTTCATTTTCATATCAAAACATATGTTCATACAATTAAGAGTCCAACACTAAGTCCTTTAGGAATTACAGGTCAAAAGTAACACCCATCTAAAAGTACGCATATTATACACAATCATATACATAACAAAAATGACTTCTAATACAATGGTTCTGGTGGCGCTTGTCTCGCACAATTGCCCTTAAGCGGGTCCCTTGCCCTTGTCCAAACCTGTAGGTGGAGTTAGAATAGAGTGAGCTTGACGGCTCAGTGAGTAAAACAATATTTAAATATGCATAGCAAGCAGGTATACATGGCTACATTATCCGGTTGACATGTGTGTCGATATACTATTTTATAGGATCTTACAAGTTACCATGAGCCAAAACAGAACACCGTAACAATGCCTTACTAGTCGACTAGGCCACTCTATAGTCGACTAATACTACCTGTAAGTCGACTAATTCTGGAGCTATAGTCGACTAATTCTGCTTCACACGTACCTGCTTCTTTACTGGCAAACAGGGACTCATGTAGTCGACTACCCTTCCTGGTATAGTCGACTAACTCAAGGAATAGTCGACTTAGAATTGCTTATAGTCGACTAAAACTGTCAAAAGTTGTGTTACTTTTTGTAGATCACTTATAGTCGACTACCCTCTTTATGTAGTCGACTAATACAAATTATTAGTCGACTAGTAGGTCGGTCCAAGTCGACTAAAACTGTCAAAAACAGACTTTTAACTTCTGTTTACACTCTGCCTCTGGGATTAGTCGACTACAGTCTATTTGTAGTCGACTAATCCTGCTATATCAGCAGTTATCTGCCTAAAATATCACACCTATAGTCGACTAATTCCTGACTGTAGTCGACTAACTTACATAAAAATAGCCTGTTAAGAAGCTATTCCAGATTTGACGTTAAAGAATCATGCATGAATATATCATAGGACTTCTATCATGTCCATATACACAAACATATATAAAATCTCCCCTTCTACGCCTCCGGTTCAACCCGGTCCCTTCCTCCGAAACATACAAACATATATATTTATTCTCCCCTTCTACGCCTCCGGTTCAACCAGGTCCCTTCCTCCGAAACACAAATAACATCATACCATATCGATATGCAAGATATATAGAAACATCATGAATTTTGTAAACAACAGTAACAAGTATTTACGGAATTGAAAACACATGATCCCAACATATACATAGGGTCAATACTTGCATATCTCATATGCTTATTTAGTTCTTACTCATTTCTACTCATTTCTACTCATCATGTTGTTAAGATTAGCATGTTCTACTCACTTTGTATGGGCTGATCTTGGCTGTTCCTAGCTATTGTAGCTGCTGCCTTTGTTGTTGTTGTTGTTGGAAAAGAGAGAGAGTGTTTGAAGAGAGAGAGTGTTTGAAGAGAGAGAGAGTTTTGATCAAAAGTGTTGAATCCTCTTCATCCCTCTCTATTTATAGCTTCAAACCCTCAATAGGATTGTGCCATGTGTCCCTCCATAGGAACATGCCATGTGTCCCTCCATAGGAACATGCCATGTGTCCTTCCATAGGAACATGCCATGTGTCCCTCCATAGGAACATGCCATGTGTCCCCTAAACATCCCGTAAAAATATAAAAGAGAGGGGGTTATTTGCAAAATGGAGAGGGTGATGTGTTTCTCTTGGCCAATCATGGCCAGCCATGGAGATGGATGAGGTGGAGATATTTTGGTGGAAGGTTGGAGAAGCTTGTGGTGATGTTGACTATGGGGCAGTATCCTTATACCTGCATACATGGACGTATAAATACTTACGTATACATTTATATATACATACCCGTATAATAGTCGTATAATACGGTCTACTCCATACGCGTATTATACACATGGCTTATTAAGATATCATGCATGCACTAATGATTATTTAGGAAAAGAATTACTTTAATTGAGGTAAGTGTTACATTCTACCCTCCTTATGAAAGTTTCGTCCTCGAAACTTAACGTACCTTGGAACAAATGCGGATAGGCCTTTCTGACCTCCTCTTCTAGTTCCCAAGTGGCTTCTTCTATGTTTTGATTTCTCCATAAAACCTTGACCAAGGAAATATTTTTACTTCTCAATTGTTTCTCCTTGTGATCAAGAATTTGTACTGGTTCTTCCGCGTAAGACATGTCTTCTAGCATATGCAGGGGTTCGTAGGAGATGACATGAGCAGGATCGGGTACATACTTCCTCAGCTGAGATACATGAAATACATTGTGCATCCTTTCTAAGGCAGGGGGTAGGGCCAAACGATAAACAACCGGTCCAATTTTATCTAGTATTTCAAACGGACCCACATATCTAGGGGCTAACTTGTTCTTACCGCCGGTGCGTCTTACTCCCTTCATAGGAGATACTTTAAGGAAAACACTATCCCCTACCTCAAACTCCAGTGGTCTGCGACGATTGTCTGCATAAGCTTTCTGTCTGCTCTGGGCTGCTTTCATCCTTTCCTTGATTAGCTTGATCTTCTCCGTAGCTTCTTGAATTACATCGGGGCCAAACAGTCTTCTATCTCCAACTTCCTCCCAACAGATTGGTGATCTACACCTCCTCCCATACAATGCTTCAAATGGAGGCATACCGATAGTGGATTGATAACTATTATTATAAGCAAACTCCACTAAGGGTAAATAGTTGTCCCAACTTCCCCCAAAATCCAGTACACAAGTTCTCAACATATCTTCTAATATTTGAATGGTCCTTTCTGACTGTCCATCCGTTTGGGGGTGGGCTGCTGTACTGAGTTGTAAGTTAGTGCCCATAGCTCTGGACAAACTTTTCCAGAATCTGGATTGGAATCTTGGGTCCCGGTCTGATACAATGGATTCAGGTACTCCATGTAATCGAATTATCTCTCGGACATATACCTGAGCTAGTCTTTCCATTGAATAATTGATCCGGATAGGTAGAAAATGGGCAGATTTGGTGAGTCTGTCTACTATTACCCAAACTGTATCCAGTCCTTGGGATGTCCGAGGAAGTCCAGTGACGAAATCCATAGCAATTTGACTCCACTTCCATTCAGGAATAGGTAAAGGTACTAACAAACCTGGGGCTTCATATGTTCAGCCTTTACTTGTTGACAGACTAAACATTTGTGGACAAAATTAGAAATGTCCACCTTCATTCCATTCCACCAGAAGTTATGACGCAGATCTTGATACATCTTTGTGCTTCCAGGATGAGCTGTATAAGGTGTACTATGAGCCTCCTTCATTATTTCTTCTTTGATCTCTGCTACATCTGGCACACATAATCTGCGTCCAAGCCTTAGTACATCACCTTCTATTTGAAACTCCTTGAGTTCTCCTTCTTGCACTTTCTTCATAATCTTCTTTATTTGAGTATCTTCTTGTTGTGCCTCTTTGATCTTGTCATATAGACTAATTTGGATACTTACTTGATTCAGTTGATACTCGGGATTTGAAGAATCAATGACTCGCACTTCTATTTGCATTTCTTCTAGATCTCTTAATAGTCTTGCTTGTCGAGTCATCAAGGTGGCCAGGGTCCCTCCTGATTTTCGGCTCAAAGCATCAGCCACTACATTGGCCTTCCCAGGGTGGTATTGAATAGTAATATCATAATCCTTTAGTAGTTCTAACCACCTCCTCTGCCTCATGTTCAGTTCCTTTTGTGTGAAGATGTATTTCAAGCTCTTATGATCAGTATAAACTTCACAAGACACTCCATACAAGTAATGTCGCCAGATCTTTAAAGCAAAAATCACAGCGGCTAATTCCAAGTCATGAGTGGGGTAATTTCTTTCATGGGTCTTTAATTGTCGGGATGCATAGGCAATAACTTTTCCATGTTGCATTAACACACATCCCAATCCCAGCTTCGATGCATCACTAAAAATGACAAATCCTTCAGTCCCCGAAGGTACAATTAAGACAGGGGCAGATGTCAATCTGGCTTTAATCTCCTGGAAACTCCTTTCTTGATCTTCTCCCCAAGCAAACTTCTTATTCTTTCTAGTTAATTGGGTCATTGGTGCTACAATCAAAGAAAATCCTTCTACAAATCTTCTGTAGTACCCCGCTAATCCCAAGAAACTTCGAACTTCAGTAACATTAGTGGGTTTAGGCCAATCTCGGATTGCTTCGATCTTTACCGGATCTACTGATATCCCTTCTTGAGATATAATATGGCCAAGAAACCCTACCTGCTCTAGCCAAAACTCACATTTCTTCAATTTTGCATAGAGTTGCTTCTCTATCAAGATTTGAAGAACAACTTTAAGATGTTTCTCGTGATCCTCTATATTCTTTGAGTAGACCAGGATATCATCAATGAATACCACTACAAACTGGTCTAAGTATGGGTGAAACATCCGATTCATTAAGTCCATAAATGCTGCCGGGGCATTAGTGAGTCCAAAAGGCATAAATAGAAATTCAAAGTGTCCATATCTTGTCCGAAAAGCTGATTTGGGCACATCTTCAGGTTTGACCTTCAACTGATGATACCCCGATCTAAGGTCTATCTTAGAAAATACACAAGACCCTTGTAATTGATCAAATAAGTCATCAATTCGAGGAAGAGGGTACCTATTCTTGATAGTTGCCTTATTCAATTCCCGGTAGTCAACACATAATCTCATACTCCCATCCTTCTTCTTTACAATAGGACAGGTGCTCCCCAGGGAGATATACTTGGCCGAATGAAACCTTTGTCTAATAAGTCCTGTAGTTGCGTTTTAAGTTCTTTCATTTCTGCAGGGGCCATACGGTACGGTGCCTTAGAAATTGGGGCAGTACCGGGTATTATATCTATTGTAAATTCTACTTCCCGATCTGGGGGCAGACCTGGTAAGTCTTCCGGGAACACATCAGGGAACTCATTCACAATTGGAATAGTCTTAATATTCACCTCAGTCCTGGTGGTATCCAATACCGAAGCCAGAAATCCTTGGCACCCTTGCTTCAATAATTTGGTGGCTTTGATGGCTGATATGTGAGGTATATCATAATTTCCTTTCTCTCCTTCAAAAATAAACTCCGGAGTCCTTTCCATTTTAAAGATAATCCTCTTTTTATTACAATCCACATAAGCACCACTGGCAGACAACCAGTCCATTCCTAGTATGGCATCGAACTCCATTTCGCCTAGCTTAATCAGATCAACAAAGGTCTTCATTTCTCCAATTGTTACTTCACAATTCGTATATCTAGTGCTAGCTATCAATTTCTCCCCTATAGGTGTGGACACAACCAATTGAAATCCTAGGGGTTTTGATTCTTGATTTAATTTATAAGCAAAAGTACTAGATACGAATGAATGAGTAGCTCCAGGGTCAAATAATGTATGAGCAATATGTCCTGATACGGAGATCATACCTTCCACCACTGCATTTGAGGCCATTGCTTCTCGGTGGTTTAATGCGAAGGTTCTACCTTGCACCCGAGGTTGCTGAACCGATGACTGGGTTGCAGCAGAACGTGGGGCATTACTGGGTGGCATGGAGTTACTGGCTTGTCCCCTGGAAGGATTCGTCCTCACGATCGGCCTTCCACTTCCTCTACTCGGTCCTTGACTTCCACGCATTGTCGGACAATTTCTCCTTAAATGTCCCACTCCTCCACAATTAAAACAAGACCTGTCTGGGAGACAGTTTCCAAAATGATGTACTCTACACCTCTGACACCAAGGAGCCTCCGTGACTCTGGGATGAGACGCAGAGGTAGCTTGTGTCTTCGAGGGAGTGTCTCTGTTCCTCAGCCACGTTCTCCCACCTCTGGCTCCTCCTCCTCTATAAAAAGAGGTGTTAAACCCAGATCCTCTGCTGCTGGCTGGTCCTGATGCCGTCCTCATAGGAGGTTCTTGATAACGGGTGCGTTTAGAATTGGGAATTTCTTCCACCCATTCTCCCTGACCTTCTTGTATGTCAATTTCCACCTCCAAAGCTCTTTCTACTGCCTGGAGATAATTTCTCAGTTGCAATGGAATCAGTCGGCCACGAATATCTGATCTTAGGCCCTTCACGAACCTCTTTGTCTTTTCTGCTTCACTCCTAACCAAAGCATCAGCATACCTGGATAGCTGAGTGAATTTCTGATCATACTGGGATACATTCATAGAATCTTGACGGAGTTCCAAGAATTCTGTTGCCATTTTATCTCTGGCTGTCTCCGGAATGTATTTCTCAGTGAATTTGTTCACCAAGAATTCCCAGGTGATTGGTTCCCTTGTATTCTTCATACTAAGCTTCACTGCCCTCCACCAATGTTCCGCTTCCTTCTGGAACATAAAAGAAGAGAAGGACACCTTTTGTTCATCAGTGCAACTCATGACTTCTAGAATCTTCTCTATTTGTAGAAGCCACGCTTCGGCTTGTAGAGGGTCCGCCTTCCCTTCGAATACGGGCGGTTTCATTTTCTGAAACTGCTCCAGTGCTCGGTGGGAATTGTTATTGCTCGCCCTGGTCACTAATTGTGCGAGCCATTCTGGCATTACTCCCGGAGTTTCCTCATTCTCTCTTATAACTTCAGAGTCTTCATTATTGCCCGCGGGGTGCGCGCTCCCCATCTCGCTGTAGTGTGTCGTATCGAGCGACTGGGATTCCTCAAGTGGTGGTTGGTTCAAATCCATGCGTTCTCCCTATATAAATATAAGGGCGTCTTATCAACATATTACACAATTTGGAACGAGTAGGGATAAAACTTTATTCTCATGTAATCATACTAATAACGTCACTTTTGAAACAACAACTTGTTATATATGTATATATAGTTACATCCATCATGGATACAAAAAGTGTCATACCGACATGCCTGCCTACTGGAATATCCGGACTTACCCCCGTGCATTCATTTGATATATGCCAGGGTACATACAACAATCCTAAGGATATTCATCACTTAACATATTAGGCCTATATACATATATACATCAGAAGTTGTCAGTTCCAAAATTCACCCTTCCTAGGGTAGGGTATCCCCACAAGGATCTCCACTAGTGCTGCTGTTAGTAATCCTCCTCGGGGTCTTCTTCCGATGATTCGTCCCCGGCGCAGCACCAGTCGTCTAAGTCGTCATAAAGGTCCATATCTTTTTCCCACGTCTCGCTCCAAAAGACGCCTCCATAAGTAAACCCCCTTCGGGTTTCTTCCTTAACCGTGCTCGAGTGTTCCGTCATTGCTACTTCAACAGAATCTCCCACAAAACTACCTGTGTCAACAGGGGTGGGTTCAGGCTTGTTAGATGCCTGTGACTCGACTTCCTCGCCATCTACCCAGTTTAAGGGCACAATTGTTTCCGCTGGGTCAGTTTCATCCGGTTCGTACCCCCAGTCCATGGAGTCCGCTACCCAGCTTTCACTCGAGCTGTCGGAACTAGAGACTGGCCAGAAAACATCAGAGTCCCCCATCTATATGTAAACAAAACAAGTCGTATCAATCTCAAGTCCATGAAATAGTCTCAATCATACGGCTATCATCAAGAAGCAACCTACATAGACACACTTGTAACTATACCCATCCTTAGTCTACTCATAAGTCTCATGTCTTTAGAACAACTCAGATTTTATAAATAATTCAATGTATTCTTTGTCACATAAGACCAACTACTTAACTATAAACCTAACAATTTCATCATCTCTTACTCCTTCTACTTCTAAACCATTGCTCTGATACCAACTGTAACGGTCCCAGTTAAAAATTTTCCATTTAAACATAGTCATCTCGTATAATCCAAGCGTAGGACCCATCAGTATAAAATATTTCAACATATATCTCAGATAACATGTATGATCTACTCGAGACTTATCATACTGACATCTATAATTCAATAATCCATAAGGACACAGGCTTCATTTTCATATCAAAACATATGTTCATACAATTAAGAGTCCAACACTAAGTCCTTTAGGAATTACAGGTCAAAAGTAACACCCATCTAAAAGTACGCATATTATACACAATCATATACATAACAAAAATGACTTCTAATACAATGGTTCTGGTGGCACTTGTCTCGCACAATTGCCCTTAAGCGGGTCCCTTGCCCTTGTCCAAACTTGTAGGTGGAGTTAGAATAGAGTGAGCTTGACGGCTCAGTGAGTAAAACAATATTTAAATATGCATAGCAAGCAGGTATACATGGCTACATTATCCGGTTGACATGTGTGTCGATATACTATTTTATAGGATCTTACAAGTTACCATGAGCCAAAACAGAACACCGTAACAATGCCTTACTAGTCGACTAGGCCACTCTATAGTCGACTAATACTACCTGTAAGTCGACTAATTCTGGAGCTATAGTCGACTAATTCTGCTTCACACGTACCTGCTTCTTTACTGGCAAACAGGGACTCATGTAGTCGACTACCCTTCCTGGTATAGTCGACTAACTCAAGGAATAGTCGACTTAGAATTGCTTATAGTCGACTAAAACTGTCAAAAGTTGTGTTACCTTTTGTAGATCACTTCTAGTCGACTACCCTCTTTATGTAGTCGACTAATACAAATTATTAGTCGACTAGTAGGTCGGTCCAAGTCGACTAAAACTGTCAAAAACAGACTTTTAACTTCTGTTTACACTCTGCCTCTGGGATTAGTCGACTACAGTCTATTTGTAGTCGACTAATCCTGCTATATCAGCAGTTATCTGCCTAAAATATCACACCTATAGTCGACTAATTCCTGACTGTAGTCGACTAACTTACATAAAAATAGCCTGTTAAGAAGCTATTCCAGATTTGACGTTAAAGAATCATGCATGAATATATCATAGGACTTCTATCATGTCCATATACACAAACATATATAAAATCTCCCCTTCTACGCCTCCGGTTCAACCCGGTCCCTTCCTCCGAAACATACAAACATATATATTTATTCTCCCCTTCTACGCTTCCGGTTCAACCCGGTCCCTTCCTCCGAAACATACAAACATATATATATTCTCCCCTTCTACGCCTCCGGTTCAACCCGGTCCCTTCCTCCGAAACACAAATAACATCATACCATATCGATATGCAAGATATATAGAAACATCATGAATTTTGTAAACAACAGTAACAAGTATTTACGGAATTGAAAACACATGATCCCAACATATACATAGGGTCAATACTTGCATATCTCATATGCTTATTTAGTTCTTACTCATTTCTACTCATTTCTACTCATCATGTTGTTAAGATTAGCATGTTCTACTCACTTTGTATGGGCTGATCTTGGCTGTTCCTAGCTATTGTAGCTGCTGCCTTTGTTGTTGTTGTTGTTGGAAAAGAGAGAGAGTGTTTGAAGAGAGAGAGAGTGTTTGAAGAGAGAGAGAGAGTTTTGATTAAAAGTGTTGAATCCTCTTCATCCCTCTCTATTTATAGCTTCAACCCCTCAATAGGATTGTGCCATGTGTCCCTCCATAGGAACATGCCATGTGTCCCTCCATAGGAACATGCCATGTGTCCCCTAAACATCCCGTAAAAATATAAAAGAAAGGGGGTTATTTGCAAAATGGAGAGGGTGATGTGTTTCTCTTGGCCAATCATGGCCAGCCATGGAGATGGATGAGGTGGAGATATTTTGGTGGAAGGTTGGAGAAGCTTGTGGTGATGTTGACTATGGGGCAGTATCCTTATACCTGCATACATGGACGTATAAATACTTACGTATACATTTAAATATACATACCCGTATAATAGTCGTATAATACGGTCTACTCCATACGCGTATTATACACATGGCTTATTAAGATATCATGCATGCACTAATGATTATTTAGGAAAAGAATTACTTTAATTGAGGTAAGTGTTACAGGGGGTGAATAGGTGTTTGTGCTAATCTAAAACTAAATGCAAAACTAAGTGCGCTAAATGCGGAAGCTAATGCAAATTATGCAAACACACTTAGTACAATCAACAAGTGTAGCCGAATTCCCCGTGAAGGGCTCTGGACTAACTCCTCTTGATTCCCCTTGAATGGGTTGAGGTGCTATGTGAAGCTCTTATTGATTAGGTGCAAGTGAGGCACACACAAACAACCAAGCATATACAAGATATAGCAATGTGAATTATGCAAGGCACAATACAAGCAAATAGATATGATATGATAATATGAATTATGCTCAACACAAGCAATAAATGATATGAATGAGGTATGATGCTTTGCACAAATAAATGAGAGAGAGAGTTAAGAGATATTGGATCAAACGCAAACACACGGATATGTTTCGAGGTTCGAGCTCCTAGCTCTACATCCTCGCCTACACCACCGTGTAGGATTTCCAATCCACTATACCGTCCACCGTGGACTCCCACCGAGGGAACCTTCACCGAGAAGGATTTGTACAACAATGGAGTACCTAACTCCTCTCTCAAACAAACACCTCCTCACACAAGAGGGGTAGGCCCTTAGCCAAAACAATCACAACAACCAACACCTCTACCGAAGAGGGTTTACAACCAAACTCCACCTCTCACAAGAGGGAGCAAACCACAAGCCTCAATCTCTACCAAAGAGGGAGCAAACTCCAACCTAATACAACAACCTCAACCTCTACCAAAGAGGAAGCAACCAAGAAATCAAGGGTTTACAACAAGTGGTATATCTCAACCACAAATCTCTTTCCTTTTTCCACAAATACAAGAACCTAATAGAATAGGATAGAAGATATAGCTCAAGTGTGGAAAACACAAGTGTTTTGATCAAAGAAAATCTCCTGGGAAAATACCAAAATGATATGGAGATAAAGAACAAGAAATCAATTCCCAAAAACTTGTTTTCTTTGAAAATAACAAAACACTTAAAAACAATTAAGTTTGATCTTTTGGCACTTAAAACTCTTTTGAAAACTCTTTTAAAACACTGAAGAAGTCAGGAAAAATTTGCTCTAAAAAACTTGGCCAAAAACCCAAAGAGATGGGGTTTATATAGGCCCATCAGAAAACTAGCCGTTAGAGCTGAGCTGGCAGCTCTGACAAGCAACGGTCGACCGGCCCGGTCGACCACCAACGGTCAGAAATATGACCGTTGGGCAACTGCGGTCGACCGGCCCGGTCGACCGAAACAAACAGAGAGCACTATAAGTGCCCCGGTCGACCCGAGCGGTCGACCGTCCCAGTGTCTCCAAACGTGCACAGATTTGTGCACGTCGGTCGATCGGCCCGGTCGACCGACTTCACCCAAGTCGACTAGGTTAGGTTGACTAGTCGACTGATTGAAGCCTGGAACAGAAATCTGGGTCAGAAAAACAATTTAAAATATTTTTCTAAAAATCTTTTAACACTTCTAAAAATCACAAAAAATAGTTTTATTATTTTATATGGAAACACAAACTTGTGATAAAAATTTCAAGACATATATCAATCATATCAATTCATTTTTGAGTCTTGCAAATTTTATCAAAAACAAAACTTGTATTTTTATCAAACTTGATTTTTCAACACATGAATAGGGATATCAAAATAAGTTTGTCTAGCAAGTTAAACCATGTATGTATATCTAGAATACATCTAATATACATAGAAATAAAGTAAACTTGTTTTGATCTACTATTCATGAAAACCAAATCCAAAACATGAAAACGTGTGTGTTGTGCACTTGAGCATATCAACTATACTTAGCTTTACAAATTGGATCTAAACACACTAACTAAACTATGGATACCTAAGTCTTCTTGATGATCTTCATTTTCAAGTTGACTTGCTCCAAAACTCCATCCATGGGCTAGGCAATGTGTGATCTTGACGCTTTGGCCCTGGAATCATCATGAAAAGCTTCTAAACACCTTGTTGAAGCTAATCACCAACTAATATCTTAGTTAATGATCTGAAACTTAAACAACACAAGATTATTAGTAAACATAACTACATGAGTTAATCATCATCAAAACTAGGGTGGAAGGCCTTTGGGCCAACAATCTCCCCCTTTTTGATGATGACAAAACTCATGGAGTTATATATGCATGGATTAAAGTTAAGCTTCAAGGAAGCTCCCCCTTAACTCATGCATAGACATAAATAATAAGATATGGAAATGAAGCACATGAATATGTATGCAAGTATGGAGATAAAACATGCAACAAGCATAAATCAAAATCTTTTTCTCCTATTTGCAATACAAAAATATATATGCATAAATAACAAGGAAGACAAATACTTCTCCCCCTTAAGCAATGAAAACATGCATGCATAAACTCAAATACTTCTCCCCCTTTTTGTCAATCATCAACAAAGGGTTCAAAGTAAAATCAAATCAAACAAATTTTTCTCCCCCTTTTTGTCAAACAAAAAGACCAAGAAGGGGTTAAACAATCCAAACAATAAAATGAGAGGTAAAAATCTTTCTCCCCTTTTAAGTCAATCAAAACAATAAAACAATGTTCTCCCCCTTTTGTCTAAAACAAAAACAAGATCAATAAGGGGTGACTATAAACAACATGATATCAATAGATAATATGTCAATGAAGTATCTTGATATCAATTGAAAATAAACAAAGATCAATAGATGTTATATGCTATATACATTCATGAAGAGGAAGACGCTAAGTTAGCTTCCCTACACATATGCATTACATGAAAGAGGGATGTTAAGCCCTAATTCACATAACACACACTATGTAATGCATAAGAGGAGATGTGAAGCTCCCCCTACACACGTGTACCACATAACAAAGAGATGTTAAGCTCTTCAATACAAGATACACTCATCATGAATCTATATGCATATAGTCAATACAAATCAAAACTTTTGTATTTTTCTTAAAAACAAAATTTTTAGATACCAATTTTAAGCAAAAACACATGAAACATCTTGATATCAATTGAAATTAAACATAATAAATTTTGAATGTCTAAACAAAATTTTGATACCAATTGTAAATAATTTTCATATTAAACATATGATACCAATATGAAATATTCAATCATAAAGTAAGGGAGTGGGAAACAAATACCAATTGAAGAATTACCAATTGAAAGACAAAATTGAATTTTCTCCCCCTTTATGAAATACCAACTAAAAAGATACATGAGCTTGATACCAATTTAAAAGTAATCAATTGAAATAAAATTGAAGCTCAAGCACTAGCATAAACAAGATTTTGTGAAAAATTTATATCTTAAGCACAAATAAAACAAGTATATGTGTATGAAATAGAATGAGTACCAATCACCAATAGATGATACCAATTGAAAATATACATACACAATAAACATATGAGTATACACAAAGATCAAAATGATACCAATTGAAAGAGTTCAATGATACCAATTGACATAATAATAAAAGCATGGTATAACGCATATAATCTACCACCCAATCAAGGTTCAAGTTTTAAATGATTTTCATTTTAAAGCATACATGACCATGATCTCCCATCCAACCGCCCTTGGATGGTAGGGGTTTTCAAAAATAGATTTAAAAATGTAGTTTTGTTTGAAAATCACTACCAAATTGAAGAATACGAACTAGTCAAAATGAAAAACTTGTTAACTAGTGCGAAATCCTTCAAGCAAGGAATAAACTAAAAATAATTTTCATAAAACATGAAATCCACATGATAATCAACACTCTAATTCAATTAGGCATAAATATGACTCATGAATACAAAACATGAGCAAGCAATAAATGTGAGTGTACAAATAAAGTGTGAATATCATAATCATGAAAATATTCAATTAAGCTCAAATATTCCTTAAACTTTGAAAACACGAAAATCATCAAAACTTATTTAATCTTCATGGCATATGTATGTCAAGTACAAATTAAGATATACATACATATCCAAAACACAACGAGTCCACATATAGATTTACATGAAAGGCAAATGACTCAAGGGGTATACATGTATACCTTAAAGTTTGGCAAAATACACATATACATGAATTGAAAACTCATAAAACAAATTCAAAAATAGGAATACAAGTTTAAAATGCATGAATCATCAAAACTAGATTATACTAGCACATCTAATGGGTTCAAATAAGCAATCAAGCCCAACTATATATAAATTATTTGTCGCCCATTCTATGAACAAGTATATAACTAGTCTTAATGAAAACTAACATCTAAATAAGTAATCTTAACATGAAGCATCAAAAACAAGATAAAAATCATCATGATAAAACTAAGACATGATTACTATGTAAATTCACATGTATTAGATTCATGATGTACATTATAGCTTAAACAAAAGTGAGAACACTAAGTATGGGTTCATGCAATCATGTGTGTCTCAAATACTATACATGTATGTCAAGGATCTAATAAATATGATATTTACACACTAATCCATAGACAATGAAAACATGCTATAAAACATCAATTTGAAAGCATGTAAATAATAATAAGGAGTTAAGAATTGTTATCAAAACCTAGAAGGCAACTCTCCTTATCTCCAAAACATGGTGGTCATCTCCACCAAATCTTCCCTTGAAAGTGATGCATCCAATTGATTTTCTTTAAATTCGGAACGCATCCACTCCAAGGTGTTATCACTCTCACGTCATGTGAGAGCCCACACCTACATCAAAAATAATAGGAGGGGTGGTCTTTGGTACCCACATCTTGTTGGGTCCATGGGGGTTAGTCCCTTCTCTAACCCAAACAAAATTCTTTGCTAAATTAGGAGTATGTAATCTATCATAACAAAATTTAGCAAGGTGGCCCTTACGTCCACAATGTGTACAAGTGTACACATGAGCATACTTGTGATGGGTGTGTCCGTGTGGAGCATGTGTATGCCGTGATGGGTGTGCATGCATAAATGATGGAACTTGTTTCTTTTGAACCAAGGTTTCCAACCGTGTATGGTTCATGGCACATTGGCTCATAGTGGAGCCCAAACAATCTACTCTCTTCTTTAACATACAAATATCATCATTGATCCTAGAAGAAGAGGTACATGCATTAGATAGACTAGATGAAGAAGCTACACTAGCATGGCAAACATGTGCATCAATCTTATTTTGCAAAACAATATTCTTATCTAAACAAACATTCAACTCATTTGAAATAGAAATAATCTTATTTTTCAAAGCAACATTTTCTTTTAAAATAAAATCAACTTTCGAAGACAAGTTCTCATTTTTCTTCAAAAGTATTTCACAATCATTTTTAGATTTTAAAAATTTTTTCTTTTAATGCAAGTTCTAATTGAGATCTCAATGCATCCCTTTCATTAGAGACCTCAATCTTCTCTTGCAAAACATTGTCAAGTCTAGAATGCAAACATTTATTTTCTTTTTCAATTTCTAGACTTTTCTTTTTCAAAATCTTATATTTTTCTATTAACTTTTCACAAACAATAGATAGTTCTTCATTCAAAGCATGGGCATCATAATTATCACATGAAGAACTAGAGCAATCATCACTATCTAAGTGGGGTTCCGAATGTACCTCAAGGGAGTCATTCCCTTGGACCATGAAGCATTGTGAATCGGATTCTCCACTAGATTCCTCTTCTTGAATTTGTACTTGAAGCTCGGAGGAGGTGGTGGTTGTCAATTTGTTCCACATTACAAAAGCGGAATTAAAGTTAGAAACACACATAAGATAATCTTTAGGTAATGTGCTTCTAATGGCCTCTAGGGCTTGTGCATTGGCCCTTATATGATTGCGATCTCCAAGATAGCATTTCTTGGTGGCCGCAAGAAAGACATGCAAACCTAGGGTCTTTAGGTATATGGACATCCTATACTTCCAAACAACAATGTTGGAAGGGTCAAAGCTAGGTGGGGTCATGAAGTCCATGGCAAACTATATGAGTGTGCAAACAAGCAAATGCAAACAATAGACTAGCAAGCAAATGGATCTCACTCCTAGGATGTTAAGCCTAATATCAGGAGCACTAGCTCTGATACCAATTGAAAGGTACACCTAGAGGGGGGGTGAATAGGTGTTTGTGCTAATCTAAAACTAAATGCAAAACTAAGTGCGCTAAATGCGGAAGCTAATGCAAATTATGCAAACACACTTAGTATAATCAACAAGTGTAGCCGAATTCCCCGTGAAGGGCTCTGGACTAACTCCTCTTGATTCCCCTTGAATGGGTTGAGGTGCTATGTGAAGCTCTTGTTGATTAGGTACAAGTGAGGCACACACAAACAACCAAGCATATACAAGATATAGCAATGTGAATTATGCAAGGCACAACACAAGCAAATAGATATGATATGATAATATGAATTATGCTCAACACAAGCAATAAATGATATGAATGAGGTATGATGCTTTGCACAAATAAATGAGAGAGAGAGAGTTGAGAGATATTGGATCAAACGCAAACACACGGATATGTTTCGAGGTTCGAGCCCCTAGCTCTACATCCCTGCCTACACCACCGTGTAGGATTTCCAATCCACTATACCGTCCACCGTGGACTCCCACCGAGGGAACCTTCACCGAGAAGGATTTGTACAACAATGGAGTACCTAACTCCTCTCTCAAACAAACACCTCCTAACACAAGAGGGGTAGTCCCTTAGCCAAAACAACCACAACAACCAACACCTCTACCGAAGAGGGTTTACAACCAAACTCCACCTCTCACAAGAGGGAGCAAACCACAAGCCTCAACCTCTACCAAAGAGGGAGCAAACTCCAACCCAATACAACAACCTCAACCTCTAGCAAAGAGGGAGCAACCAAGAAATCAAGGGTTTACAATAAGTGGTATATCTCAATCACAAATCTCTTTCCTTTTTTCACAAATATAAGATCCTTATAGAATAGGATAGAAGATATAGCTCAAGTGTGGAAAACACAAGTGTTTTGATCAAAGAAAATCTCTTGGAAAAATACCAAAATGATATGGAGATAAAGAACAAGAAATCAATTCCCAAAAACTTGTTTTCTTTGAAAATAACAAAACACTTAAAAACAATTAAGTTTGATCTTTTGGCACTTAAAACTCTTTTGAAAACTCTTTTAAAACACTGAAGAAGTCAGGAAAAATTTACTCTAAAAAACTTGGCCAAAAACCCAAAGAGATAGGGTTTATATAGGCCCATCAGAAAACTAGCCGTTAGAGCTGAGCTGGCAGCTCTGACAGGCAACGGTCGACCGGCCCGGTCGACCACCAATGGTCAGAAATATGACCGTTGGGAAACTGCGATCGACCGGCCCGGTCGACCGAAACAAACAGTGTAACGCCCCGATCCCGCAGGTACGGGGACGTTATGGCGACGTACATACGCAGGGCGAAAAACCTCACGTACGTACGCTAAGCCTCAGTACAATAAATAACCTCAATATAGACATGGGTTTAACTATCTAACATGGAGGTTCAAGACAAATTTCCCTTCTTTCTCTTTTCAAAAGCAAAAGCGTATTATGCAGCATCAAACCCCCCCAATAAAAGTATGGCTGCAGCATCAAGCTACCGCGCCAAAAAATTTAGCATGGGGACTTAATTTCCCAATTCAAAAAGGGGCAGTTGAGTAGGATCCAAAATTCCTGTTCAGAGACTCAAAACCTGACCATAAATCGTTGCTCAGCTTCAAATTTGAAAGCAACATTTTTACAAAGATGGAATCTTGTTAACAGGAACTACTCCAAGGCCTCGTTTGGCAGCAAGAGTTCGGGTTCATATGCTCAATTAACGCAAAGTCACTTCAAACAGCGACTATCGGAAGAAATCAAAGTGCAAGTCAGTGAGAGAGAGGAAGGAGGGAGCGCACATACCAGAGTAGATAGAGGACTGCATGTATCAATTTCGACCGAAACCTCCATGAGAGACCTCTCAGGGAGCAGAGTTTACTAAGAGATTTTTAAGAGGAGAGAGAGAGTGAAGGCGGTGGGTTAAGGCGGTGAGAAGAAGCTTCTTTAGGAAGAATGGAGAAGAAAAGATAAAAGGGTGATTAAAATAATAATATGTTATTATTATGATATTGGCCTAATATTTGATCAGCTCCGAACGGTGTCCCAAAATTACAAAAAATAGAGAATATTATCCTGAGACATAATATGAAAACGGTTTGCCAAAATTCAATCCGGTTTGCAAGTTAAAAATCCCAGAATATCTCGCCGATACGGGCGACACAGGTTTGGCCGGATTTTCGATAAATTCAGAAAAATCCCCAAAAATACCCAAACGTAGCTCATGAGATTCTAAGACATATAGTGAAAGAGGATTCTCAAAATCTAACTCCGTTTGTGAGATAAAAATCGTAAAGTAGATTATCGTATTGGTCGACACCGACTACGGAGATTTTCCAAAATAATTCAGAAAATTTTCTAGAAAATACTGAAAATTCTAAAATATTAGAAAATGATTTTTGAAACTGAAATCAACTCAATCAGACTATCACGGAAGTCAAATCAATTTTGTACGTCGTATCGCGTACCGATACGGTGATACGTACACCGGGGATCAGGGGGTAACAAACAGAGAGCACTGTAAGTGCCCCGGTCGACCCGAGCGGTCGACCGTCCCAGTGCCTCCAAACGTGCACAGATTTGTGCACGTCGGTCGACCGGCCCGGTCGACCGACTTCACCCAAGTTGACTAGGTCAGGTTGACTAGTCGACTGATTGAAGCCTGGAACAGAAATCTGGGTCAGAAAAATAGTGTAAAATATTTTTCTAAAAATCTTTTAACACTTCTAAAATCACAAAAAATAGTTTTATTATTTTATATGGAAACACAAACTTGTGATAAAAATTTCAAGACATATATCAATCATATCAATTTATTTTGAGTCTTGCAAATTTTATCAAAAACAAAACTTGTATTTTTATCAAACTTGATTTTTCAACACATGAATAGGGATATCAAAATAAGTTTGTCTAGCAAGTTAAACCATGTATGTATATCTAGAATACATCTAATATACATAGAAATAAAGTAAACTTGTTTTGATCTACTATTCATGAAAACCAAATCCAAAACATGAAAACGTGTGTGTTGTGCACTTGAGCATATCAACTATACTAAGCTTTACAAATTGGATTTAAACACACTAACTAAACTATGGATACCTAAGTCTTCTTGATGATCTTCATCTTCAAGTTGACTTGCTCCAAAACTCCATCCATGGGCTAGGCAATGTGTGATCTTGACGCTTTGGCCCTGAAATCATCATGAAAAGCTTCTAAACACCTTGTTGAAGCTAATCACCAACTAATATCTTGGTTAATGATCTGAAACTTAAACAACACAAGATTATTAGTAAACATAACTACATGAGTTAATCATCATCAAAACTAGGGTGGAAGGCCTTTGGGCCAACAATACTATCCTAATCTATTAGGATCCTTGTTTTGTGGAAAAGAGAGAAAAGAGAAGTGTTTGAGGTTAAGCCTCCTTGATTGTAAACCCTCCTTGCTTTTGTTGTATCCCTCTTTGGTAGAGGTTGATCGGAGTGGTATTGGTGTTTGGATCCCTCTTCGGTAGAGGTGATTGTGTTGTATTGGCTACGGGCCTTATCCCTCTTCGGTAGAGGTGGATTGTGGTTGTATTGCCTCGGTGGCATTGAGAGAGGAGTTCGGTACTCCTATAGTGGATTGGAAATCCTACACGGTGTGTAGGCGGGGATGTAGAGCTAGGGGCTCGAACCTCGAAACATATCCGTGTGTTTGCGTTTGATCCAATATCTCTCAACTCTCTCTCATTTATTTGTGCAAAGCATCATACTTCATTCATATCATATTTGCTTGTGTTGAGCATAACTCATATTGTCATATCATATCTATTTGCTTGCATTGTGCCTTGCATATATTCATATTGCTATTCATCCTTATTTGCTTGGCTTGCTTGTGTGTGTGCCTAACTTATACTTAACCAACAAGAGCTTCACATAGCACCTCAACCCATTCAAGGGGAATCACGAGGAGTTAGTCCAGAGCCCTTCACGGGGAATTCGGCTACACTTGTTGTGTTAAGTTTGTGCAAGATTTGCATTAGCTTCTGCATTTAGCGCATTTAGTTCCTAAATTAGCACTTACACCTATTCACCCCCCCCTCTATGTGTTTTTCACTAAGTTATGCAATACAACAATTGTAATTAACATCCGAATGAAGGTTATCCTTGTTACTGGTGAATAAGTATTGAAGTAGTCAAGTTCTCCTTTTGTCGATAACCATTGGCTACTAATCTAACTTTGTACTTATCGATAGATCTATCGGGTTTTAATTTTCTTTTGAAAATCTACTTACTCCAAATTGGTTTACTGCTAGGAGGCAAGTTTGCCAATTCCTAAGTATGATTACTTAGTATGGATTTTATTCACTGTTTATAGCTTCTTTCCACATTTGAGCTTCTGGGGTAGATATAACCTTTTTAAATGTTTGAGGCTCGCTTTCAATAACATATACTATGAAATCTGAATCAAAAGATTTTAAGATTCTAGATCTCTGACCTCTTTTTTGGTTCAATTTTCGCATTAACAATCGGTTCCTTGGGGTTTCATCTCCGAATGCCACCTCATGTGTTCTTTTCACAGAAGTCTTTTCAGTTTCACATTTGAATGGAAAGATGTCTTTAAAGAATACAACATCTCTATATTCGATAATCACGTTTACATGAATATCTGATATTTCTAATTTATGAACCAGAAATCTATAGGCAGTATTATTCAAGGCATATCTTATGAATATGCAGTCCATAGTCTTGCTCCCAACTTAGTCTTTTTAGGAAATAGTGCTAGTACCTTTGCAAGGCACCTCCACATTTTGAGGTAATGGTAGGAAGGTGTCCTTCCATGTCATTACTCAAATGGTATAAGACTAAGTTTTCTTGTGGGGGTACTCTGTTTAGAATATAATTTGTAGTTAGTAAAGCTTCCCCCCACAAGTTCTGCGGAGCTCCAGAACTTACGAGCATGAAGTGATCATCTCCTTCAAAGTTCTGTTCTTCCGTTCAACAATTCCATTCTACTGAGGAGTATATGGTGCTGTAGTTTGATGAATTATATCAAATTTAGCACATAACTCACTAAAATTATTTGATTCATATTCTCCGCCTCGATCGGATTTTAGAATCTTGCTATTCCTGTTGAGTTGTTTCTCAACTTCGGCTTTATATGTTATAAACATATTCATTGCCTCATTCTTACTGTTTAGAAGTTACACATAACAGTATCTTATACAGTCATCAATAAAAGTAATAAAATATTTTTCCGCCTCTAATTGGCGTAAACTTCAAGTCACACAAATCGCTATGAATTAACCCTAAAGGTTCTATATTTCGATCAATTGAGTAAAATGAATTTTTCGCGAACTTGGCCTCAACACAAATCTCACACTTGCGAATTTCTTCCAAGTTGAGTTTAGGAATATATCCTAAATTAGACAAGTTTTTTAAAAACTTATAATTTACATGCCCTAATCTAGCATGCCATAAAATAGGAGACTCAAGCAAATAAACAAAAGATTTTTTCTTTATTTGTAAGCTTAGGGTACAAATACGCGGATTTTTTGTCCATAACTACAACATTGGCTTTAAAAAGGCCATCAATAAGATAACCCTTACCCACATACATTCCACCCTTAGTAAGTACAAATTTATCTGATTCAAAAACTATTCTAAATTTTTTCTTACTAAGTATTGATCCAGAGATCAGATTCTTGCGGATATCTAGAACATGTAGTACATCGTTCAGAGTAACCTCTTTCCCAGATGTCCACTTCAGGATGGCCTTTCATTTTTCCTCAACCTTGATACGGCTGAGTTTCTCATGAAGAGTTGCTCATCTTACTCTAGTTTTATATTCAGAGAATAATAATTTCTCAGAGCAGATGTGCCGAGTAGCCCTAATGTCTACCCACCAATCTTTATTGTTAGTCGTCAGATTCACTTCTGACACCACAGCTGAAAGGCTTGGCGACGCATGGTCGGTCACGTATGCCTGTGGATGGTTCTTCTTGTTCTTTTTAAGACGGCTGTGACATTCATTCGCCTTATGTCCCTCTTTGTTGCAGATGTAGCAAGTTCCCCTGAAGCGCATGTTCTTGCCTTCTTGGACCTTGCCTTTGTACCCTTGGGCAGTCTTCTTCCGCTTTAAACCTTTGGAAGTAGACACTTTCCCCTTTTGAGTCTTCGATCACATTGGCCTTGGCTTCATAGGAGTTCTTATTGCTCCTTTTCTCGGACTTTCAGTCATCCTCCTCAATTTGAAGTCTCACAATAAGATCTTCCAACTTCAGCTCCTTGCGCTTGTGCTTTAGGTAGCTCTTGAAATCTCTCCACGCAGATGAAAGTTTCTCCACAATAGTAGCAACCTGAAAAGTTTCAGGTAAATTCATACCTTCAGCCTCTATCTCGTGCAAGATGAGTTGGAACTCTTTGTTTGGTGGGAAAATTGAAGGGGTGTGTAATTCTTTATTTGATTGTAAAGAAAATTGCAACAGATCAATAACCCGATTACAAGATAGGGAAGATATTTATGCTCAAATCTCCCCTTTGTTTAGTGCTGGGTTCTTGATGTGGCGATGGAAAGTGAATCTTATTTTCCGTTGATCGGGTGAATGTCAAGACCTCTTAGGAATCTTCTCTTTTGATGGTCGATGAAATAACACAGCTTCTGTCCAACAAGAATCTCAAAGAGACCGTAGGTAAAAATAAATTTGTACGCAGCAAGTTGTTAGAAGAGTTGAACTTTCCTTTTCTTTTTGCTGGAGATCTTGGCCCTTCTACGGCTTACAACCGAAGTTCTTCTGACCAGATCTTTTTTGGCCCCTCTTCTATAGCAAACTGGGCTATTTATAGAGGTTTTAGGGGGTAAAAGTGTCCCCTAAAAATACTCCATAATGGGGGTTAACTCCTCATTACGTGGGCAGTAATTGACTCAGTAATGAGGGCAGTTATAACCGAGACGCGGGCTTTGAGCCTCGCGTTTTGTCGCTGAAGTAATGCTTGAGAAATGCGAACTCCCAGTTCTGCGTTAAGCTTCAAGTGAGACGCGGCTTCGGACTGCGTCTGGGTAGGATGTCTGAGATGCAAGTTCCAAGCACTGCATCTTGGCCACTGCAGTAAGGCAGAGACGCGGGTTTCGATTGCGTCTTGGTACTATAGTGGTGCTGAGATGCGGCTTTCGAGCTGTGCGTCTTGGTTATTAAGACGCGTGTTTCAACTTTCATGTCTTGATATTGCACTAGTGGCTGTGCCACTTTGCGTCTGGAGTCTGGATTCTGTTTTCTGATGACTTGTCTTCAAATGATTTTAGACAGTTTACAGAACCCACTCCAAAGTTTTCGATATTCCGCGGTTGACTGGGACGGATTTTGAATTACTATGGACTCTGGTTGAATTCATACTTCTCATGATTGGACTGACAATCACTTGAGATACTCTGAGCTTGATCTTGTCTGGAGTATGGTCTTCGTGAGTGTACTGTAAAACCCTTTGAAGTCACCAGAGATGATCGTGGTGAGTGTCTAGATACGCAGTCCAGACCTCCTCGGTGCACTGAGCTGGTTGTTGGTGTACTGTTGAACCATGGGTAAACAGTCATCTGCTTGTGCCAGTATACTGTTGAACTGATTGTAGAAGCAAAGACTAAATGCAAGTCTTATAGATGAAGGGGTCATATTGCTTTAGAGACACAATTCTCACTTGGAGTGGGGACGCATCTATTAATTTACTGAAGAAACGCGGACTATGGAGAGACGCGATCTTTGAAGTGAAGACGCAGCTCTCACCCTGTTGACTAGACGCAGCTCTAGTCTTGCTGAAGAGATGCGACCTTTGGAGGGACACGGTTTTTGTTAAATGTGAGACCTACGTTCTGGGCGCGTTGCCATGTGTCTGGCGGAGTTGAGGGGACATCTTTCCTTTAACGCGCGAAATTCGCATCCGTTCAAGACGCGTGCCATGCGTCGGGCGAAGATTGGGCCTCGAGACATGCGCCGCGTATCTCTACAGATTATTGTGCCTATAAAAGATAACAGTCTTTCAAGAGTCATCATTAGACTCTTCTTCTTCTCCGCTGAGTCTTGTGTCAAGAATTAAGAAAAGCTTAAAACTTTTTCCACTTTCCTTCGTCTTTAACACTGATTCTATAGCTGAAATGGCACCAAAGACCAAGCATGAGCACTGTCGCTCCAGAGGTTCAAATGGGCGATCCTTCTATGCAGGAGACCTCTATTTCAGGTAGTAACACTATCTGAACTAGTTTTCACCATTAAAGGGGTTTAAAAAGTTCTCTTAACTCTTAAGTCTCTTTTGAATGTGAACCGCCAACGCGAGGCTTATGCCCGTGTTTGATTTTCAGACGCGGCTCTTGTTTGTAGTGGAGACGCGGCCAAGAGAATCGCGACTCTGAAATGTTGATGGAGACGCAATTCTAGTTCATCAAGAAAGACGTACGAATGATAAACTCAGGCTGCACTGGGTTTGTCATTAAGATGCGGCTATTGTTTTTAGTGGAAACACGGATAAGGGAAGCACGACTCTGAACTGTTGATGGAGACGCAGTTCTGGCTCCTCAAGAGAGACGCGACTCTCAGCTGTTTGGTAAGGACGCGGCTCTGGCTCCTCAAGAGAGACGCGACTCTGGCCCTTTGAGAGGACGCGACTCTAAATTGTTTAAGAGAGACGCAAACTTGCGTTCTTCAATTTGATAAAGGGGATGCAGCCTTCAGGTTTGCGAAAGGACGTGGACTTCAGGACGCAGCCAAGTCTGTGTAAGAATGCGGACTTCATAATGCAGCCTTCAAGTCTTGTGAAAGGACGCGGACTTCAGAACACAGCCTTCAAAGCGTCACATGCAATCCGTCTTAAAGATCTTGTTGGATCTTTTAATGTCAAGTCGGCATTGACGGTTGGGGACTTGTGTCATTGGTGTTTCCCAGAGTAACAATTCACGTGTCACCTCCTCATTGGATTTGATGTCCGTGCAGGCATTAAGGCTGATGGCTTTGATTTTTATGCCATTAATTATAAGCCTTATGGCTTTCCTATAAATAAGGCTCAGCCTCTTAACAGTCCTTTATCTAGACTGTTTTCCTTTGCGAGCATGCGCTCTAAAGGATTTCGTCTTGATTTGTCTATCTTCCCTTCAAGGGGATGTGTTCCAATGAACAGAAAGAACTCAAAACTTCCATGCTTTCCTTTAATCTTCTCCGAAGATTATCACTGTCAAGTGATTTCAAGATCAAAAAGTATTACTTTAAATGCTTTTTATGGCCGTGCCTTGGTGAACAAAGTCCAACTTATAGAGAATTCTTCCCTGGGTAGGAACTATTTGTCGTCATGAAATACTCAATCCCACTGAGTTTCTATTTTCTTATCCATTGAAGAAATTCGATCTCTTGATCTTCTCCTTAAATTTGATTGATGCGCCCGTGTTCGGTGGACGTGTCTTTCAGACTTCTTGATGAAGCGTGAGCTGACTGACTTTAAACTCTGTGCTTGGTTCTTGAAACGCGAGCTTTGTACATGATGCTTGCGTTTGAGGTTTTTAACTTAGAGAACTCTAGCTCTTTTGAGACCTCTGGACTTGGATGTAGCAACCCCTGTATCTCAAACACGGGTGTGGTGAACTCTGCGTCTGTGTTACCTCGCGTCTTACATCTTAGACGCAGGTCTAAAAATAGACCGCGTTCGAATCCATATTCTCTGCATTGATTAACCCCGCATCTGGAGTTCATGACTTTAGTCTCACATTTGCACCTCCAATTTTCTGTTCCTGTCTTCGTGGAATTTTAACCTTTTGGGTTTTTGCTTCTTGTAGGCTCTGGCAGCTTCAGTCAGCTTCTGCGTTTTTGCTGGGCTCTTGGGAGAATATTTCGACCAGCCAGCTTGTTCGCGCTCTTAAGATATCCGTCAAGGTCTTATTGGACATGACGCACCAGCACTGCCCCGGGTTTATCATGGTCACAGTGGGTATGGTGATGGGTATGGTGGTGGGTATGGTGTCCTTAGAGGCCATAGGAAAGAGGATGTCACCAGTAAGGTCTCGGATCCTCCCTTCACCAATCTTACCCCCAGAAGTGACATTGACGAAAAATTCATACTGATTGGATGACTTTCTGGTGGTGGAGATGCTCATTAAATGAAGGATTACGGCCCACACCAGTTGGTCGGGTGGAATCAGAATGTTCCTCTGCATTTTGACCTTGAGAAACACCATTGTTCTCGGTTAGCGGTGAGCTTCTTCAATGTTTACATCATGCATCATGATGTAATCATTACTCGGTCGTCTCAACACTGATTAACTGTGACATGACTCAGTGGAAGAAGAGAGGAGCCTTTCTTCGGCCTCTTCCAAACATCTTGTATTTGGAGCGGTGTAGATGTCTTGAGGAGTGAGTGCAACCTTTCGCTGAGAGAGAGAGAGAGTCTTTTTTGTACTCCTTTATTGTAACACTCAATCTTATTGTATAAGAGAGCGTCTCGTATCACTTTCATATATTTGAATATAAATAAAAGTGACACTTTTTCTTGTCTTCTGATATGTCTTGAATTCATTTTTTGCGTTGAAAATCAGACACATAGAAGTAGAAACTCTTGACTTGCTAAAAAAATACGATAATTAACTTAACAAGTCAAAGTTAGGAAAAAATTCCGTTTCAAGAATTTTAGATGACTGTCAGAGGTGTGATATTAACTTGACAGGAATGTGAGTCAGAGGTGTGATATTAACTTGACTCAACTGGAATTTTAGCTTCATTTGGGAAGATTGAAAATATCACTGTCATAGGTGTAATGTTAAATTTGACAGTAAAGGTAATGCTAGAGGTGTAATTTTGAACTTGGTATTAATCATCTCAACTTCGATAGGGAAGTTCGAGGGAAAGTCATTGTCATAGGTGTATTATTGAACTTAGAATGAACTGGACACTAGAGGTGTGATGTTAAACTTAGTATCGCTCATCTCAGCTTCGATATGGAAGCCTGAGGGAAAGTGACTATCAGAGGTTTAATATTGAACTTGGCAGCAACTTAATCACTGTTAGAGGTGTGGTGTTAAACTTAACAGTAATTTGTCAGAGGTGTAATTTTAAACTTGACAAGAATTGGTTTGCGATAAGAGCAATTTTGAGGACTTGTCATTCTATTGATGAGAACTGGCAAGTGAAATTTGGAATATCAGAGGTTTAATTTTAACTTGACAAGAATTGATTTGCGATGGAACAATTTTGAGGACTTGTGCCTCCATGTAGAGGAGAGACAAGTGAAGTTTGTACTCGTTGGGGAGTATTAAAAATTTTCATTGTCAGAGGTGTAATGTTAACATAGCAATGATTGTATTTGTGGACCTACCACTCTATAGAAAAGAATTAGTAGAGGATTTTGGGTGGAAAGTAAAATGAACTGTCAGAGGTTTTATATTAACGTGATAATCGTTGATTTTTTGAGACATGAGAAATTTGCCGTTAAAGGTATAGTATTAACATAACAGCGAGGATTTCTAATGAGTTTTATTGTCAGATGTTTAATATTAACTTGACTGAATCCACTAGGGATTAGAAAATCTGATTTGTCAGATGTTTAATATTAACTTGACAAATCTTAATTCATTTCATTGGGAGATGAACACAGGTAATTTTTATGGGCTTACCATTCTGTGGGTGAGAATTGGTAGGAGATTTTAGAGGAGAGGATGGGACCAAGTCCTTAGGATTTTTAGTAAAACCTCAGCTATCGACGGATTTGATACCAACCACCGTTTGAGTTGGGATAGCCATGTTATTCCCCTCAATATGATAAGTTATCGAAGATTTATGTTGGACTTAAAAGCCAATATTTTTCTCTATCCTTAGCTGTCGAAGGCGTTGGATGTCAGTAGAAGAGTAACTAAACTTAAACCGAAGTTTTACATTTTGTTTCTTCTTCAAATTTTACATTATGCATCATGATGTAACCAGCGCTTCATTAGCTTAACGCTGATTGACCGTGATATGATCCAGTGAAGGAAGAAAACTTTTCTTTGGTGTTCATCTTGGATCTGGAGTTTCGATCAGAGGTATAATATTAACCTGATCAGGAGAAGAGTGCTATCAAGGATAGCATTTCTTCAAGAATTTGCCATTGATTGACATCATGAGCGTATCACCGTCTGAGGTTATGAGGCAATATGCTCCATTTAAGTAGACCGACTCTACTACAAATGGTCCTTCCCATTTGGGCTAGAATTTTTCTTTGGTCTTATGCGTCATCACCATAGGTTTTCTAACAGCTAAGACAAGGTCCCCTTTCTTGAAAGTTCGCTCCTTGACTTTCTGTTGAAGGCTCTGGTAATTTGAACTTGATAGAGCTTGATTTGCTGTTGAGTTTGCAGGCTTTTATCGTCCAAAGCCTCCAGCTCCTGGAGTCGCAGTCGATACTTCTCCTCATTTGTCATCTCTGCTGTCAAGGCAACACGTAGAGATGAGATTTGAATTTCTAATCGGAGTACAGCTTCACACCCATATACCAAGGAGAAAGGTGTAACCTTCGTCAGGGTTCGAACCGTCGTACGATAGGCCCATAAGCATTCACCTAACTTATCGTCCCAGTCACGTTGGCTTTTCGAGACGAATTTCTTAAGAAGTTTTCCAATAGTCTTGTTGAAAGCTTCTGCGAGGCTGTTAGCGGCTGGGTGTATGCCGTTGAGCACACACTCTGGATTCTGAACTTGTTGCAGAATCTCTGAAAAGCCTGGCTGACGAACTAGGGCCCATTATCATGAACAATCCGTCGTGGTACACCAAAGCAGTAAATGACGTGATGTTTAACGAATTTAACCACGTCAGATGCTTTTACCTCCCTCAAGGGAATAGCTTCAGCCCATTTAGAGAAATAGTTAATTATAGCTAAAATAAATTGAGGTCCTTTGGATGAAGGTAGGCTAATAGGGCTGACCACGTCTATTCCCCATATCTCAAATGGCCAGGTTGAGGTTGTAGAGCGAAGATATCCTGGTGCTTGATGGATGAAATCATCATGGACCTGACATGCGTGACATCGTTTAGCGTAAGTGACGGCGTCAGGGATCATCTAAGGCCAATAATATCCCAGTCTTCGGAGTCGATCTCCAAGCTTCGGACTAGGCTGATGAGCTCCACACAAGCCGTCGTGCGCTTTTTTTATTACTTCCTGTGCCTCCTTTTGTGACAGGCAGTAGAGGAGGATTCCATCATGCGATTGCCGATACAGTGATTGCGTTGTCGCATTGTAGTAAAATTTGGGGGCTTTCCTTCCAATGGCAGCCGCCTCTTTAGAATCATCAGGAAGAATGCCGTACAGTGCAGAGTCGATGTACGGGAATCGCCAATCCTTAAGTTTTGGACCTGTTGTAGTCTCTAAAGCTTCTTTGACTTGTAAATCTCTTGTCGGCTTTTGGTGATCTTTAAAAGCGAATCTTGGACAGTACAAGTCATGGCTGTAGACGAGTATTTTCTCTACCACTCTAGCTGGAAGAGCTAAAGAAGCAGTGAGAGATACCAGTTCATCTGCATGCGCATTTTGCTGGCGAGACACATGATCAATGAAAAAGTTTTTGAATCTCTTAGCCATGTGAATAATTGCATTGTAATAGGATACTAAGTCTTCATGTCTGACTTCGTACTCCCCGCGAACTTGGTTAACGATGAGTTTAGAGTCACCGTATGCTTCGAGATTTTTAACGCCAATCTCATCGGCGATTTGCATTCCAATTAAGAGGGCATTGTATTCCCTACATTGTTGGAACATGGCTCGATTAATGAGAATGCACGAGAGATTACATAGTTCTGTGGGGAGACCAGTACTATCCCCACTCCTGCAACGACATGCCCTCGTGGGCCTGTCCTGGATGCACCGTCGAAGAAGAGCCGCCATATCTGTCCTTTGAAAGACGTCTGGGTCTGACAAACTTCAGCGACCTCGTCTGGGAGATTCTCGTAAAGTTCAGTTGCTCTCAGATCTGAATGTTCAGCCAAAAAATCTGCCACCGCTTGTCCCTTCACGGCTTTTTGTGGTAGAAAGTGCATCTCATATTGGGAGAGCAATATGGCCTATTTTGCCAGTCGACCATTTAGTGACGATGGCTTCGTCATGAGCAAACTCAAAGGGTTGACTTTTAATATGACATTTATAGTCTGGCCCACCAAGTAGTGTCGCATTTTCTGGACGGCGAACACCAACGCCAAACGTTCCTTTTCGATCGGGTTATACCGATGTTCGACTCCGATCATGGTTCTGCTCAGATAGTAGATTGCCCGCTTGTGTCCTGATCATTGTTCTAGGCTAGTAAAGCTCCTAAGGAATGATCCATCGCTCGAACATATAACAGGAAAGGTTTTTCTAAAACGGAGCTGTGAGGATGGGAGGTTGCGTGAGGCATCGTTTGATTTCCTTGAACGCTTGTTGGCAAGCATCGTCCCAAATGAATGAGACACCCTTCTTCATTAATTTGGTGAAGGGTTGGCATCTCCCGGAGAGATTTGAGATAAACCTCCGGGTGTATGCTACTCGTCCTTGCAATCCTCTAAGCTCTCTGAGATTCCTTAGAGGTTGTATCTCCTAGACAGCGCAGACTTTTTCAGGGTCCAAGTGAATTCCTTTGGATGTCACCACAAACCTTAGGAATTTACCGCTGGCTACCCCCAGGAAAGATTTGGTGGGATTCATCTTTAACTGATGTACCCACATGATTTCAAAAACTATCTTCAGGTCTGCTATGTGATCACCTTTGGTGCGGCTTTTCATTGCAATGTCGTCGACGTAGCATTCTACTGTTTTACGCATGTGTTCGTGAAAAATTTGTAGGATCACCTAGAGGGGGGTGAATAGGTGATGGCTAATCTAATGGTCACTTAATGCCAAATAATGCGGAAGTATAAACTATTATGACCTAAACTTAAACTTTTACACTAAACACCACGTATAACACAAGAGTGTTGCCGAATTCCTCATGAAGGGCTCTGGACAAACTCCTCTAGATTCCCCTAGATAAGGGTTGAGGTGCCGCGTTGGCTCTCTTGGTTAAATACAAGTGTTAGCAAACAAACCCAAGCAAGTATATCAATTAAGCACACTATGAATATCAAGCATGTAAGGATAAGCACAATAAAAGCATGCAAGATATAAACAAGAGACAAAGAGAGAGAGAGAGAGAGAGAGAGAGAGAGAGAGAGTGAGCAATCGAAACACAATGGATTTGTTTCGAGGTTCGAGCACACTTGCTCTACATCCCCGCCTTCGACACACGAAGGATTTCCACTATAATCGATCCCAATGGATCACCCGGTGCCGCAACACCTACAAGCTCTCGGACTCCCTAGTCCGTACACACCGCAAGCCCCACAAGCTCGCCGAGGCTGCACCTCAAACCAAGAGTTCACACACGAACTCTAAACCACGCGAACGCACTCGTCCGCCTCCTCAAAGAACAAAGATGAATTTTGGTGATCACAACTCTTGATCACCTAAAATCCTCTCACAACAAACTCCTATAGGTAGATATAGTAATGGATAGCTCAAGTGTTGTGTGAGAAAACAAGGATGAGAATGGTGGAGGAAAACTCAAAGAAATCTCTTTTAAAACACTCTTGATAAACTCTCCTTTTGATTGGAAATATTTGTTCTCAATTTTGTGGAGAAAAACCTCTTAAAAGAATAGGAAAAACTGGCTCTAAAAGTCTCCAAAAATCTTAATCAAAACAGCCCCCAAATGCCCATTTTATAGAGTCTAGAAAACTAGCCGTTGGGGTCTGTCAGGCCTGTCGGTCGACCGTCCGGCCGACCGGCCAACGGTCATATTTCAGACCGTTTGAGCCATCGGTCGACCGGTTGGTTGACCGAGCCAGGATACAGAGAGCAATCTCTCTGTCCGGTCGACCGCTCGGTCGGCCGGGGCCTTTCCATAGAGCAGAGCTCTCTGGACGGTCGACCGGGTCGGTCGGCCGGCCATCCTGCAGAACTGGCGTGCACGTCTGTGCACGTCGGTCGACCGGGTCGGTCGACCGGCTGAAGCCAGGTCAGGTCTGAACTAGGGATTAAAAACTTAGTCTTTTGGCTCACATAAAAATCTCATAAATTCACAGAAAATCTACAAAAATAGTTTTATCAATATACTTTGATAACAAACATGCTTGCACAAAATCAAGGCATGTTACAAATGATTTGGACTATTTTTGTAATATGAAAAAATTGGCTCAAATGAAACAGTATTTTTCCAAACTTGATTTTTCCAATCTTTGTTTTTCAAAACATCTCCAAATACAAAAACAAGATATTTAAACAACTTTGAAAGCATATGGTGTATGGATATGATCCACTACACAAACATGGTAAAATATCTATGTTTGACATTAAAATCTAAAAATGGTTTTGGTTAAAAAGGCAAGAATATAGGAAATTCAAGTTTACATGTTTTAACCAAAAGAATCAAAACGGTATTTTCCAAATTGAAAATTCTTTTCTAAAACAAACTAAATCAAGAGTGTGTGTGCATGATATACTTGAGCAATCTACCAACTACTCTATCCTTTACATTTTAACTAAAAACAAAATCTTCTAAAACAAACCTAGACACAAGTCTTCATCTTTTTGAAGTCTTCACTTGAAGCCTTCTTGACGTGGTCCAAACACTGTGCTAGCTCCAAAACTTGACTTCAAATCTTTTGTTGAAGCTATGCACCTACTAAGATCTTGATCATAAATCTGTCACTAATTAAACACAAGATCATTAGTACTATAACTACATGAGTTGATTATCATCAAAACTAGAGTGATGGGCCTTCGGGCCAACAAAATGCATTCATACCTCTTTGATATGTTACCCCTGCGTTTTTCAGTCCGAAGGGCATGACAGTATAGCAATATACCCCAGTGGTGTCCTGAAGATGTATGCTTTTCGTCATCAGGGTATATCTTGATTTGATTGTACCCTGAGAATCCATCCATAAAGGACATTCGTTCAAAACCACACGTATTGTCAATCATGACATTCGTGATTGGGAGAGGGAATTCGTCTTTGGGACAAGCCTCACTTAGATTGCAAAAATCGATGCAAATATGGATCTTCCCGTTTTTCTTGATAACGGGGACGATATTGGCTACTCAATCGGGGTGTTGCTCTTCCCTAATGAAGCCAGAGTCTATAATCTTTTTACTTTCAACTGGATTGCTTCCATTATCTCTGGACGGAACCGTCGCTGCTGCTGTTTGACTGGCTTCACGTCTGAATTAACGTTAAGGCGATGCATAGCTACTAGAGGACCAAGCTCAGGAATGTCCTCGTAATTTCAAGCGAAAACATCTATATACTCTCGTACAAGAGATATTAGTTCTTCTTTCTCGGAGGGTGATATGCTTTTGCTTATAAAGATGGGTTTAGGATTAGCCTCATCTCCCAGATTGATCTGGGTGACCTTATCTTCCGTGGGCAGTTCGCGTTGTTCGAAACGAACATCCCAGAGAGTGTTTAGGTGTTTGATCCAAGGATCTGTATCCGACTGGATCATTTCTTCATCTCCGTCTTCCAGGTGGCTTGTTGAAACCATGTTAACTGAAAGTTCTCTGAAGATGTTGTCGTCACTAACATCCGACTCCCACGATGACTTACCCGATGAGTAGTTATGGTATAATGACTCTTCAGACTCAGAAGCTGACGGAATTGGAGTTGACACATAGCCCAAACCCCTGCGAGTTTGATGGTAACAGTCAGGGGTCTTCCCTTTTGGAACGAAAGATCGAAAAAGTATTCTTCTTCCTTTGCCAAAGTTCAAATCAGGACCATTCGTTAGATCATACCCCATGCTCTCCATCATTCTGAGTACATTTGATTCATAATGAGAGAGATGAGGAGATTCGTTCTTGCTTTTTCAGTCTTCGCGAGACATCAATTCGAAATTAATTCTTCCGAAAAGAATTGATTTTTGGCCTTTGTGTCTCGCTGGAACCATGAATACTGATTCTTGCGCATCACCGACATCTTGGTACGTTTTGAGGGATGACTTCATTGGTACATACAATGATGTCAGAGCATCCATTACCGACCAAGGGCATTATCCACCTCAGTACTAGTGTCTGATGGTACTGAATCAGAAGCAAACACAGAAGAGTAAACTAAATTCAACTCTTTATTAATATACCACTCGCCTACATCATCGACGGTTGTATTAACATCGAGATTATTAATGCTCGTTACAAGTGAATTTAATTCCCGCATGCACTCTGCTTTCACTAGTGTCAGCTTCATTATCAGAGTCTGGTTCCTCTGGCTGTGGATTCTCATTCGTCTCCAGAGAGTTCTTGGTACAGGAGGAGTCTGCGAAATAGTTCTCTAACCCCTTGAACACTTTCTTACTTCCGTCAATGTACTTCATGACTTGATGGAGAGTGGAGGGGACGATGAAATATATGAATCCACAGTCGTCCGAAGCAGCAAATTGTACGAAGTGTCGGGTCGATTACATAGCACGTCACTTCAGATCTTAGGTTTCCCGATCTGACATTTGAGCTTGATCTTCCCATTAGGCGCATACCATTGGCATTGAAAACCATAGATGGTAGTTTGGGTGGCGCTCAATCGGTGGGTGGGGATCCCTAAGTGCTGCATGACCCGGCGAAGCATGATGCTCTACGCGGATTCTGGATCTATCTGAATGTGGCTCACTTCAGACGATCCAATGTACCCTGTGAAGTATAAGGGCCGATCATGTTTTCCCTTAACCTGCATGTCGTCTGACGTGAAGGTAA
>JAVJIF010026591.1:0-46575 GCA_038442645.1 Agave tequilana
AAACACCACCTCACACACGAGGGGTAGGCCCGTAGCCAAACCACAATCCACCTCACACTTGAGGGATAGGCCCGTAGCAACACCAACTCCACCTCACACTAGAGGGAGTAAACCACAACCTCAACCTCTCACAAGAGGGATATAACCACATCCCAAATCAACCTCTACCAAAGAGGGATAACACAAATGAAAGGGTATAACACTTGTGGTATATTTCAACCACAAACACCTTCTTCTCCACAAAAACAAGGATCCTATAGAAAGGATAGAATGATAGCTCAAGTGTGGAAAACCAAGAGTTTGAAAACATAAAACAAAGAAAGTACTTGGAAAACAACTTGTATTTGATAGAAATGAAGAACTAAGCAAATATCCCAAATCCAAATTTTCTTTGATTTTTCCAAACTCTAAAAACAAATGAAGATGAAAACTTTGAAGCTCTAAAACTCTTTTTGAAACTTGAATAAAACACTAGAAGAATGTAGATTTTTGGCTCTTGAAAAACTTAGAGAAAAACTCAAGCCAATGGGGTATATAAAGCCCCAATCAAAAACTAGCCGTTGAGCTGATTTTTCAGCTCTGGCGGCTGGCGGTCGACCGGCCCGGTCGACCACTAACGGTCAAAAAATCGACCGTTGGAGCCTCGCGGTCGACCGCCTGGTCGACCGTGCCAATCCAGGAGCAAATGCTCTCTGGCCGGTCGACCGCTCGGTCGACCGTCCAAGCC
The DNA here is from genome assembly GCA_038442645.1 of Agave tequilana. Taxonomy (NCBI): domain Eukaryota; kingdom Viridiplantae; phylum Streptophyta; class Magnoliopsida; order Asparagales; family Asparagaceae; genus Agave; species Agave tequilana. The sequence goes on from JAVJIF010026591.1 coordinate 728, forward strand.
TTACGGTCGACCGTCCGGTCGACCGCCCCCACCCGAGAGTGGGGTACTTGCAGTCGGTCGACCGCTCGTCGACCGGCCCAAGTGGCTGGCCAGCGTGCACGTTTTGTGCACGCCGGTCGACCGACTCTGGGTCCGGTCGACCGGTCCGGTCGACCGCCAGAGCCTGGCAGGTTGCATTCTGGGACAGAAAAACTTAGTTTTTATTATTCTGAAAAATCCCATAAATTCCTTAAAAATCTACAAAAATAGTTTTTATCATAATACATTGAAATACAAACTTGTCTGAAAAATTTCAATACAAATTTCAAACATTTTGAACCATTTTTGTGTTATGAAAATTTCGCCGAAAACCAAAATACGTATTTTTCCAAACTTGGATTTTTCAAATGAAAATTCGTTTTGTCCAAAACTCATCCAAATACAAAAACATGATACTTAAACACTTTGAAGCCTGTTGCATATGGATAGAAATCCAATATACATAAAACATATATATATTCATGTTTTTGACTTCAATTCCAAAAATATGTTTTGTTAAAACACAAAACCTAAATACATGAATAGGTATGTCAAACTAAGTTTATTTAAGACATGAAGCATACATGTATATAGAATGAATCTAATATACATAAAACCAAGTAAACTTGTTTTGATATAATATCTATTCATGAAAACCAAGATCGGTTAAATCAAAACCGAAAAACTGAAAACCAATATCAAAAACATAAAACGTGTGTGTGTTGTGAACTTGAGCATATCACACTATCTAATCTTTACAAATGGATCTAAACACAACTAAACTATAGGTACCGAAGTCTTCTTGACGAACTCCGTCTTCAAGTCGACTCGATCCAAGCCGTGATCCACCGAGCTTGACTCCAACGAGTGCTATATATGATCTTGATGCTCGGGCTCTTGAATCACCATGTGACAGGTTTCAAAACTCTTCTGTTGAAGCTAATCACCTACTAATATCTGTTGGCCCAAGGACCCATCACTCTAGTTTTGATGATGATCAACTCATGTAGTTATAGTACTAATGATCTTGTGTTTAATTAGTGACAGATTCATGATCAAGATCTTAGTAGGTGTGTACCTTCAACAAAGGATTTAAAGTCAAGTTTTGAAGCTAACACGGTTTGATCCAAAGAGCTAGTGATCGAGTTTGGACCAAGTTAAGAAGTTGAGAAGACTTCAAGTGAGACTTCAAGAAGATGAAGACTTGTGTCTAGGTTTGTTTTTATAAGATTTTGTTTTTAGTTAAAATGTAAAGGATAGAATAGTTTGTGGATTGCTCAAGTATACTACATACACACACTCTTGATTTAGTTGTTTTTATAAAAGAGATTTCATTTTATAAAAGACTTTTCATTTTTGAAAATACCGATTTGATTTTTGGAATTCAAGTTTACATGTATTTAACCAAAACCGTATTTAGTGCTTATTGTCAAAAACATAGATATTTCACCATGCATGTGTAGTGGATCATATCCATACACTCTATGCTTCAAATGAGTTTAAAATATCTTGTTTTTGTATTTGGAGAAGTTTGAAAAATAAGTTTTGGAAAAACCAATTTTGAAAAAATACAGTTTTCGTTTTTAGCCAAAATTTTCAAGTTACAAAAATAGTTCAATTTGTTTGTAACATGTTTTGATTTTGGTCAAGCATGTTTGATTATCAAAGTATAATGTTAAAACTATCTTTGTAGATTTTTCATGATTTTATGGGATTTTATTTGAGCCATAATAACCAAACTTTTTATCCCAGAATTTTCTGTACTGGCTTCTGCCGGTCGACCGGGCCTGAAGTCGGTCGACCGAGTCGGTCGACCGACGTGCACAGACATGCATGCCAGTCTGGCTGGAGGGCCGGTCAACCGCCAGAGAGCTTCTGCTCTCTGGAAAGCCCCGGTCGACCGGGACGGTCGACCGGCAGAGAGCTCTTCTCTCTGTTCCAGGGTCTCGGTCGACCGGCCGATCGACCGATGGCTCAACAGTCAGAAATCTGACCGTTGGCCGTCGACCGGGCGGTCGACCGACATGCCAATCTGGCTCCAAACGGCTAGTTTTTCTAGCCTTATAAATTTGACGGTTTGGGTGTTGTTTTAAGACAAGATTTTTCAAGTGATTTTCACCAGTTTTTCCTAGACTATTTAGAGGTTTTCCTCCACATGATTAAGAGCAAATATTTCCAATCAAAAGGGGAGTTTTATCAAGAATTTTAAAAGTGATTTCTTGAGTTTTCCTCCACCATTTCAATCCTTGTTTTCTCACACAACACTTGAGCCATCCATTGATATATTCATCCTATAGGAGTGTTTTTGTGAAAGGATTTTAGGTGATCAAGAGTTGTAATCAACAAAGTTCATCTTTGTTCTTTGAGGAGGCGGATAAGTGTGTTCGCGGTGTTTCGAGTTCGTATGTGAACTCTTTGTTTGAGGTGCGACCTCGGCGAGCTAGTGAGCTTGCGGTGTGTTACGGGACTAGGGAGTCCAAGAGCTTGTAGGTGTTGTGGCACCGAGTGATCCGGTGGGATCGATTTTAGTGAAAATCCTTCATAGTGTTGAAGGCGGGGATGTAGAGCAAGTGTGCTCGAACCTCGAAACAAATCTCCCGTGTTTGCGATTGCTCTCTCTCTTTGTCTCTTAATTGTTTATATCTTGCATGCTTATATTGTGTTCATCTTTATATGCTTGATATTTATATTGTGCTTAATTGTTATATACTTGGGGATTGTTTGCTAACACTTGTATTTAACCAAGAGAGTCAACGCGGCACCTCAACTCTTATTTAGAGGAATCTTGAGGAGTTAGTCCAGAGCCCTTCACGGGGAATTCGGCTACACTCTTGTGTTATACGTGGTGTTTAGTTTAAGAAGTTTTAATTTGCATCATATACGTTTTAATTCCGCATTATTGACCATTAGATTAGCTCATCACCTATTCACCCCCCCTCTAGGTGATTTACAATTAGTATCAGAGCCAAGTGCTCTTGATTTGGGTCTAACAACCTAGAGTTAAACATCCTCATTTTTGGGCTAATCACAATATTTGTACACACACCATGGACTCATGACACCTCCCACCTTTGACATCCTTAACATCCAAACTTGGAAAGTTAAGATGTCCTTATACCTCAAAGCCTTAGGGATTCATGTTTTTTTTACCACCACTAGAGATTCATATTGTTTAAATGGCAAAAATATTGAGGCTAATGCAAAAGCCCTACATGCTTTAAGATCTACCCTAAATGATGTTTATTTATCTAGGGTTGCTAATCTTGATTCGACTTTTGTAGTTTGGAACACCATTCTCTCCCTCGGCGAAAAAGAATAATATTATGCGGGGAGCGACTCGGATGTTAGAAGTGACACCTCCAACGTGTGCTACATGGTTCAAGGATAACCCCCTTGAGGTAACTACCGAATCTGAGGTTGAAGAAGATGACATGTCATATGATGAGCTTACATCTTTTTGTCAACAATTACTTAAAAATATGACATGATTAAGAAAGATAATAAGAAAATGAAAATAAATTTGATTGCATGTTAAATGAGAAAAATTATTTGCAAGATAAATTTGAAAATGTTCTAAAAGAAAATGAGTCTTTTAAAAATAAAATTGCATATTTTGAAAAGGAAAATGATATTTTGAAAAATGAGAATATTTCCTTGATGTTTAAATTAAATGATTTATGTGAAGGAAATACTTCATTGAAAAATGAAATTATTTTGGTGGAAAAACAAAAGGAAGTTGCTTTGCATGAAAATAACTCTTTAAAAAGAAAATTGGTTGAAAAAGAAAAAGAAAAAGTTTCTATAAAGAAAAAGAAAAATGATTCTCATTCTCATCATGCTTTACATGCTACTATTAATGAAAATGAGATTAAATTTTTGAAAAATAAAATAAATTGTTTAAGCTCAACTTTGAGCACTTGTGCATTTAACCACTCTAGATTGGAGTCCTTGTTTTCAAAGAAACAAGCTCCACATGTTCATGCACATCATCTACATCATGCATATGCACATTTTGCACGCCACAATCACAATCACACTCATACGCATCCTAAGGTGTACAAATGTACACATTGTGGCCGCAAAGGCCATTTAGCAAAATTTTGTTATGATAAGATAAATTCTTTAAATTTTGCTAATAATAAAAATGTTTGGGTTCCTTACAATGCTAACCCCCAAGGACCCAAAGAAAATGGGTACCAAAATTTCCACCTTGTGTTTTTGATGTAGGTGAGGGCTCTCACACGACGTGAGAGGGATGGTGCCTTGGTAGTGGATGTATGGACTTGATGGACACATATTTGATCCATCGCTATCAAAGAGGTTTGGTGGGGCAACCACCATGTTTTGGGGCTTTGGAGCATAGTTCATGTGTTGGTAAACTATCTCTAAAACTCCTAAGTTTATTTACATGCATTTAATCATTGATGATATTGTTAGCATGTTCATGTTTTTTTTTTATTTGTTTTGTGCTTCATGTGGTAAATACATGTTTAGATGTAGATTCCATTAAAACTTGTGTTTATACATGTACAAGTAGTGAGAATATTTGATTCATATACATTTGCACTTCATTGTTCATTTGTACTCATTATATGCACATGTATAGCCTAGTTTTGATAATTTCCTCATTTACACTTGTTTTGCCTATTTTTATGTTTTACTTCATGTATATGTATTTTGTATTCAAATCTAATAAATATACATGTAAACCCCATGAGTCATTTGCCTTCACGCAAACATTATGGACTCTTTTTATGTTTGGGATATGTTTGCATATTGTTAGGATTGGATAAAAACATACATATACCTAGAAGTTTATTTTTAAGATGAAAAATAAATGTTTATGATTTTCATCTTTATATGAAAAATGAATTTTCATGATTTGTTTGATAAAAATAAGATTCATGATCATTTTGAGCTTCATTGATTAAATTCGTAAAAATGCTATTTACATGATTTTTGAACACTCACATTTTATTTGTTTTGTCATGACTTTGTTTCATGAACATCTTTATGAGCTTTATCGATTTTGAGTGTCAACTCCTATTTTATTGGTATGATTCATGAATAAGTTATTTGGTTTCGTGTTTTTGAAGGATCTTTAACTAGTTTTTTAAAAATTAATTTAACTAGTTATTTATTCTTCAATTTGGTTGATATGAGATATATACTTGATTTACATTGTTATGTTCAATTGGTATCATTGGATCATTTCAATTGGTATCTAAATTGACATTTTTGTATATACTCATATTTTGGTTCTTATATATGTATGCTTAATATTTTCATAATATCAATTTCTATTGGTATTGTCATTTTACATACATATATATGTTTAGATATTTTAATAATGATGACAAATAAAAATTGATCATTATTTTTCCAATTGGTATCAATATTGTTTCAAATTTATTATAAATTTCAATTCATATCAAAATGTTTACCTATTTGAGAAATTCAAAATTTGTAATTTACAATTTGTTGATTTAAAGAAAATTTCAAAATTTGTAATGTTTATTTACATTTGATATCTTAAAATTGATTTACTAAGATATCTCAAAATTTGTTTTATTGAGAACAATTCAAAATTTTGTTTAATGTTGAAAATTTAAAATTTAAAAATGTTTTGATTTGTATTGCCTATATGCAAGGGGCTTAACATCTCTTCTACATATAGATTCATGTTGAGTGTATCATATATTGAGGAGCTTGACAATTCTTCTTTATGCGATGCACGTGTGTAGGGGGGGCTTCACATCTCCTCTTATGCATTGCATATTATGTGTTATGTGAATTGGGGCTTGTCATCCCTTCTTCATGTAATGCATATATGTAGGGAAGTTAACTTTGCGTCTTCCTCTTCATGAATGTATATCGCATATATCCTTTCTTGATTGATTTGAGTTTACCCCTTTTATTGATTCTTTGTTTCGGACAAAAAGGTGGAGAAGAATTTGTTGGTTTTATTTTTTACTTTAACCCCTTTGTTGATGATTGACAAAAAGGGGAGAAGTATTTTAGTATATATGCATGTTTTAGAAAAGGACTTATGTGCATATATGTTTTGTTTGCAAATAGGAGAAAAAGAATTTAATTTGTTTTATGCTTGATTGGCATGTTTATCTCCATATATTTGCATACATGTTTATTAGCATTCATTGCATATTTATTTGTTTATTGTGATGCATGAGTTAAGGGGGAGCTTCTTTAAAGCTTTACTTTAATCCATGCATATATAACTCCATGAGTTTTGTCATCATCAAAAAGGGGGAGATTGTTGGCCCAAAGGCCCATCACTCTAGTTTTGATGATGATCAACTCATGTAGTTATAGTACTAATGATCTTGTGTTTAATTAGTAACAGATTCATGATCAAGATCTTAGTAGGTGTGTAGCTTCAACAAAGGATTTAAAGTCAAGTTTTGGAGCTAACACGGTTTGATCCAAAGAGCTAGTGATCGAGTTTGGATCGAGTTTGGACCAAGTTAAGAAGTTGAGAAGACTTCAAGTGAAGACTTCAAGAAGATGAAGACTTGTGTCTAGGTTTGTTTTTATAAGATTTTGTTTTTAGTTAAAATGTAAAGGATAGAATAGTTGGTGGATTGCTCAAGTATACTACACACACACACACACTCTTGATTTAGTTGTTTTTATAAAAGAGATTTCATTTTTGAAAAATACTGGTGTGGTTTTTGGAATTCAAGTTTACATGTATTTAACCAAAACCGTATTTAGTGCTTATTGTCAAAAACATAGATATTTCATCATGCATGTGTAGTGGATCATATCCATACACTCTATGCTTCAAATGAGTTTAAAATATCTTGTTTTTGTATTTGGAGAAGTTTGAAAATTAAGTTTTGGAAAAACCAATTTTGGAATAATACAGTTTTCGTTTTTAGCCAAAATTTTCAAGTTACAAAAATAGTTCAATTTGTTTGTAACATGTCTTGATTTTGGTCAAGCATGTTTGATTATCAAAGTATAATGTTAAAACTATTTTTGTAGATTTTTCATGATTTTATGGGATTTTATTTTAGCCAAAATAACCAAACTTTTTATCCCAGAATTTTCTGTACTGGCTTCTGCGGTCGACCGGACCGGTCGAACGGGCCTGAAGTCGGTCGACCGACGTGTACAGACATGCACGCCAGTCTGGCTAGAGGGCCGGTCGACTGCCAGAGAGCTTCTGCTCTCTGGAAAGCCCTGGTCGACCGGGACGGTCGACCGGCAGAGAGCTCTGCTCTCTGTTCCAGGGTCTTGGTCGAACGGCCGGTCGACCGATGGTTCAACGGTCAGAAATCTGACCGTTGGCCAGTCGACCAGGCGGTCGACCGACAGGCCAATCTGGCTCCCAACGGCTAGTTTTTCTAGCCCTATAAATTTGGGGGTTTGGGTGTTGTTTTAAGACAAGATTTTTCAAGTTGTTTTCACTAGTTTTTCCTAGACTATTTAGAGGTTTTCCTCCACTTGATTAAGAGCAAATATTTCCAATCAAAAGGGGAGTTTTATCAAGAGTGTTCAAAAGTGATTTCTTGAGTTTTCCTCCACCATTTCAATCCTTATTTTCTCACACAACACTTGAGCCATCCATTGATATATTCATCCTATAGGAGTATTTTTGTGAGAGGATTTTAGGTGATCAAGAGTTGTGATCACTAAAGTTCATCTTTGTTCTTTGAGAAGGCGGACAAGTGTGTTCGTGGTGTTTCGAGTTCGTGTGTGAACTCTTTGTTTGAGGTGCAACCTCAGCGAGCTAGTGAGCTTGCGGTGTGTACGGGACTAGGGAGTCCAAGAGCTTGTAGGTGTTGTGGCACCGAGTGATCCGGTGGGATCGATTTTAGTGGAAATCCTTCATAGTGTTGAAGGCGGGGATGTAGACCAAGTGTGCTCGAACCTCGAAACAAATCTCCCGTGTTTGCGATTGCTCTCTCTCTTTGTCTCTTACTTGTTCATATCTTACATGCTTATATTGTGTTCATCTTTATATGCTTGATATACATATTTGTTTTCCATTGATTTGCAAAGGGAAAAACTTACAATAAAAAGTTGAGGAGCTAAATTACAAGTATTCTTAAAAAGATTACAAGTAGATCTCCTCAGAGATTCTGAAGAAGTGTGCCGATAGGAGTCTGGTCAGCGCGCGACTACTTTGTCCCTTTGACGATGTGAGCATGAGATTCCCTTCTCGCCTGGTTCGAGGAATCAGAGAATAGAAGGTTGGTAGAACCCTCTTGATACTTCTCAAAACCGCCTTCAATTTAGGAGTTCCTTCTCGCCTGGTTTCAGAAATTCTTTGAGAAGAAGGTATTAGGGTATCAGCACCCTGATTAGAGAAGCAATTCTCTATAAAGTCTCTGAATTTAAGAACGCATGGTGCGTCGTGAAGAAGTCTCTGCGTGTGGAGTCCTCTCTCGAGTGTATCGCCTCTCGCATGTGTGTTCTCTCCTTGTGCCCCTGGTGGGCTATTTATAAGGAGAGCAAGGGTATAATCGTCCCTTGAAAGTATAGAAATAGATTGAATCAAATCTGTTTAAATCTGGAAAGTAGCCTTGCTGCGAGGCTAGGATCAGCTTCTGCGAAGCTAGAAGTAGCAGGTCGGTTGATCCTCTTGATCTGTTTTGATTCTTTTCATATAGTTGGAAGATTTTCCCTGATCCTCTTACTCGTTTTAGGAGAGTCAAGAGATTGTGGCAAATTAGATCTCAGATTTGATCTTAATTGGATTTGATCTGATTAGATCTGATCTCATCTGGAGATTTGATTGGTCAAAGGTTGACCATAGCAGACAGCAGCGACACTGCCCGCTTTGAACTCACAGCGGAGCTGGAGGCAGTATCTGGCGAAGTCAGAGAAAGGCTTCTTTGGCGGAGCTAGATGTCATCTGTTGCGAAGCTACCATATACCCTTTCTGCGCAGTTGTGTGGCTTCAAGCGAAGTTAACTCTCTCTGGCGAAGCTATGAGTTAGCTTCCTGGCGAGGCTTTGAATGGCTTCAAGGCGAAGTTGGATGATTTTAACCTCTCAGGCGAGGCTATCCCTTTGGGCTCATGTGATGCTAAGTGCTAGCATCTTAGACCTGCTGAGGTCTGTTCAGAAACAATCCGGGTTCACTGTCTGCTTGCTGGATCAGTGGAGTCCAAGTTGCTTCCCTGCCCTCGGAGATGGGTGAAAACTGGTCGTCAGTTTGTCTGTCACTTATCTTTTGTAAATGTCAACAAGTTTAGACATTGTTCGGGCCAGTAAGAATCTTATCTTTTTTTAAGTGTCAACAAGACCCCCTTCAAAGTTTTCAGAAGTCTGCGATAGCTCAGACTTTGAAATACTTTGAACTGCTTTGATTGGTGGTGTGTGAAGTACGAACGTTGCCATAGTGGTTGAGTTCAGCTTCGCTTTTAATCCTGCTTTGGGATAAGTTCGCTGGAGAATCATGTAGATTCGCGTCTGGGTAGCTTCGCATCCGGGCTTCCAGGAATAAGTTCGCTCTGGAGCATCTGTTGCTTTCTCGAGGCCAACTGTTGTGGGTCAATCACGAGAAGGATTACTTCTTCTCTCGCACTGATCGAGGGAGATATTTTTTCCTCGCGTATTTCCAAGGGAGGATATTCCCTTTCTTCAAGGCGCCATGAGTGCCTTTATGAGGGAGACGTTTCTTCCTTTGCACAGTTCCAAGGAAAACCGTCCCTTTTCTCAAGGCGCAGTAAATGCCTTAAATGCGCTCGTGCTTCCACGCTTGAGGCGGCAGCGCTCAGGCCATGGGGCCTATAAATAGGACATTTGAGGTCCTCTGAAGAGAAGTGATCTGCTCTTCTCCTCTTCTCTTGGTTGAGAGAGATACTCAGATCTCTGAACTAGTGGGAATGCCCACTCTGGTCATTATCCGGCCAAGGACCGGTAAGTCTTGATCATTCAACGACTTCACCAAGTTTAGGGAATTCATCTCCCTTAATTTAGCTTTAACAACTGCTTCAGGGATTAGTTTCCCTTGTTCTTCATTTTGCAATTGGCTAATTGCATGTTAAGGATTTCAGCATAGCTTTCCAGTGAAGCTATCATCTTGACTTGATCAGAGAAAGATCACTGCATGTTAAGTCCGCTACACAGGCAGAACTTGGGACTTAGTTTCTTCAAGGTTGAACCAGCCTTGCCATATAGGTGGGGCTAGGACTTGGCGTTTGCTGAGCTAGCCCATCATCACTGCTGTGCAAGCGAGGTTTATCCTCTGCTTTAACTGAAATCGAATTGCTTCGCCCCAAAGAATCTGACTTAGTGTTTTTGTAGCTTCTCCCGTGTTTAACTGCTAATCTGTTCTGATTTGCATTGCAGTGAGCTATGTTCGCCAACTTTGTGACTTGATGAAAGAGACCGACAAGTTGCCTTATGCTTCCCCAGTTGAAGCTTTACTTTTAAGCAGGAGGAACAAACTGGGGCAGCTGATGCCTGTCCCAGAGGCTGTTGGCAGTCGCTTATCCGAGATGATCTCTTTTGAGGCGAGGCTGGTGGTCGCTTATCTGAGATGATCCACTTCGGGAAAGCGGACGTCATTTGTGAGATCACTGACTTTGTCCTGGTGGCACAATCTGTTCTGGTGGCACCTTCTATCATTATGTGAAGGATTACGGCCTTGTGCAGGAGGAAGGCCTTTCGTGTGCAGTTGGTCTGGCTTGGAAGCAGATAAAACCACTTATATGCCTTTTGCGCAAATGATCCTGCTGAGCAACTGAATCTGTTGTACGAAACACAACCTTGATGTAATATCAATGTACCTTTCCTTTTAAATCAATGAAAGTTCATTTTCTGCTCATCTGGTTTTTGTTTGCCTTCATTGAGAATTTGAGAACACTTGAATCAGTTAGGCAGGGTTTAACTTCACGCGAAGTTAAAGACAGGATCCTTTTTTGAATGAGTTTCCCCGCGAAGCTGGCATGTTCGTGAACTGTGCCTTTAGCGGAGTTAAGGCAATCCTTTTGGCGAAGTCATTGATGAGTTGTGCGAAGTCCGCATTTTGACTCATGGGGAAGTTAACCCTTAGTGGCTGAATCAACGCTTTTCGGGAAGGCGCTTTAGGCGCCATTTCAAATTAATTCAAAACGGCGGCCTGTGCTCCTTTCGAGGCATCGTTTCAGGCGCACATCGGCCTATAAAGCCCAATCGGGCTGAGAAAGAGCAGATCTCTTTGCTTGAAATTTTCAGAGAACTTTAACTCTTTTTCTCCTTCTTTCCTCTTTATTCAAGAGTTCAAGAACTTCCGTAGTTCTTCAATGGCGCCCAAGAGACGAGCGGGAAAAGAGGTCGCAACTTCTGCAGCGGAGGGTCCTTCTCCTCCTCCGGTCATTGAACGACCAATCGCCGGTAGGGAACTTTCCCTTTCGATTAGAGACTACCGTCTCTCTTTTAAAGCCGATGTCTGACTGTCTTTGGATGAATCCAGAATGATCGAGCATGATCTGTTATTGTTAGGGAATCCATTTCCCTGCATTTCCCTTATTTTCTCGAACGGGAATTCAAGAACTGAAGAGTTCTTCTTTAAGCTTCTAGGCGAAGCTATCCCTCAGACTGTCTTCATCCTGTTGAACAATAGGATATGGGTCTGTCCCCTCAATCATGGCCGCAAAGGACTAATGATAATTTTTGACCATAATGCCCTTTTGACAAAGTTAGTTCTCAGGCCTGTGCCGCCTTCTGCTTAAGCTTTTCGAAGCGAAGCTAACACTTGGACATTTTCTGCGAAATGCGGACTTGACTGTGAGGCTTAAGCTTTGTTGAAGCTATCGCCTTACTAGCTTCGCTCAAAGGCGAGGCTATGCCTTGGTGAAACTTGTGTCTTTGTGTTCGCTTGGTTGATGAACTAATCATGATTCTTCTTTGCTTTTGCAGTGCACTACACTCCTGGTCCTTCGAACAATCTATTTGGGATGACCAGGGGATTGGACGGCAATATTAGCCTGTAATTCCAAGGGCAGGCTTCTCTGTTCAGTGAGCGGAGCTCTCTCCTTCGAGACACGCTTATTTATGGTGGTGATCAATACACTACGAGGAGTATTTTGACTACGGCTCCCCTTGAAGATATTGACCGTCGAACTTATAGGAAGCCCGACTTCATGTTCGGGGATGCCGCACCAGACCCTGATCACCAACTACTGGCAGGGGAAGGGCAGTGGATTTTCCAGTTGGATGGTGAGAAGTTCTACCTTCCGTCTAATAAGCGACACTTTTCTTTGTCTTCCTTCCAGTGCGTGACACAGGCTCGGAAGATGTCGTGGGAAGTGAGCCGGAGTACTGACTCTGTCCATATAGGAAAATTGATGCTTCAGTCTCCTGGTTATGCAAGAGTGGGGCTCCTTGTTGCATAATGGGTCTACATCCTGGGAATGTGTCGCGAGAGATCCCAGTGGGAGAAAATCCTGCAGTGGCGCTGACCTTTGGCAACCAATTCTGCAAGGTCAATGGGAACTACCCAGCCACTGACTTCAGGACTCCAGGCTGGATTCACCCTCCGAAGGCATGGTGGAGGGATTTAACTCTATACATCCTCGCTCATTTCGAGGAGGATCTGGAGAGGCTAAACCTCTATGAGGCCGTCAGGGCAACTTGCTACGGCATTGAGATGAATGTGGCGTACTTCTACGCCATCTTTGAATTGTATTGCCCAGCTTCAGGGACTTTCTTCACCCCTGTTGGCGAACTGGGTATGGCTCTGCATGAGATGTGTGAAGTCTCTGCTCTGCCTTTGGGATCTATCCCGTATGAAGAATACTTCCCGTGCGAGGCAGAATTGGCACTTCTGGAGAAGCAGGAGCCTGCCTTGTTCGAGACCTACAGGGAGTTAATGTGCCACTTGTACATTTGCTCCAGTATGCATAGGGGCAGTAAGGGAACTTCCTGTAGCTTGAAGAGCTGGGGAGATTACTTATTCCCAGATATATGGAGAACACTCATGAAGCGGCTCACTATGGAGTTACTGATGAAGACATCTTTGACCGGATGCAAAAGCACTTCCAATGGGATCTAGTTGTGAAGGAAGATGATGGCCCTTATGAGAAGGGTGATGTCCTTCGGAGTTTCCATCATCAGGCTCGCCGGCCGATGTCTCAGAAGGCACTGCTGGCAGGCTTCTTGACAGTCTGGCTGAAGAGGTGCGTGGTGCCGTCTTCTTCGGGTGACGTCATTCATCCGAATGTTTTGCTGCCCGCTGTTCGTTTGGTTCATGGTTGTCCTCTGGGTCTTCTTCCGGCCATGGTGTGCTGTATCCAGAGAGGCCTTCGCGCCTTAACGGAGGCTTTTTGCAGGCCGCCAGCAACGAAGCGTGGAAAGGGGGCCATTTCGCCTCGCGACGGTCCTAATCCTAGGATAGGTCTGCCGTACACTTACTTGATGGCGTGGTTCGCCCTACATTGTCCTTCTTTGATTGAAGCTGGAGAGGATTCCCCGCAAGATGTTCGAATGGCGCTCCTCCACCGATTCGAAGGATGCTCATGGCAAAAGACTTACGTGGCTGAGGCCCGTAAATTAGTACGTCGCTATGACGTCTATAGTCTCTTCCGCTGTTTTCCCCGTATTCGGGGTGCAGGCTATGGGGAAGAGTTCAAAGATGCGGGGGAGGGGCAGTCGTCCCTGAGCCGGGGAGTTTTTTGAGTGGCTGGTCAGCATCCGGCCCTCACATTTATTGTATAGAAGCGGGGATACCTGCTACTTGGAGCCCTATGTTCCAAGTCGGTTTGCTCGGCAGTTTGGATATGATAGGTAGTGAAAAATGCATAATTGTCATCATATATACCATCACATTTGCACATTTATTCATATTATAATGCACATTTATTAATATTTCGTTATTTAATGTGTGCAGGCCTCGAAGTATTATTTTAATAAGAAATAAAGCTTAAAGAGCCCAAAAGCCCAGATCCAAGCCCATGTTTGAAGCCCAGGTGCAAAAGCACAATTACAAGAAGTCAAAATGCAAATACAAGGGCTAAAAGTTGCAAATATCAGAGATTAGGGAAGGATAGACTTCTATCCAACCCTAAACACCTGCAAGATGAGGATAAAAGGCCAAGATAAAGAGGAATTTCGTGGAGAGAAGATTTGAAGAAATCTGGATTAAGGGTAACTTGATTACCAAGTTATCTCGAAAATCCAGATTAAAAGGCCAGGATCACACTTCTAGAAGCGGAATCCCACATGGACGGACCAGGAGAGGCCACGCGCCAAAGCGTGTGGCCAGAAACCCTAACTTTGCCGCAAATTGGCGGCAAAACTAGGGTTTTTGCGGCATTTTGAGCATATCCAGAGCCCAGTTTTCGTGGGCAGCTTCATCCGGGACTCCTCGGCATTCTGCACTATAAATATCTGTGCAGTCGCAACAGGGAGGGGCATCCAGAGACGTGTTAGGGTTTCTTTAGCTATTTTTCTTTAAATTTCAGCAAGTTGTAATCTTTGTTTCAAGCACGGTGTGGAGAAGAATGAGCTTTGTAATTGGAGTTTACTCTCGAATAAAGGTTACTTTTTTGCCACCTAATTTCTGTCATTTAATTTTGCATTTACTTTGTGATTTCTTGAGTTTGGTTTGATCTGTGATCTCTCGATTCTTTTTATTTTCTCTCTTTCTTTATTCTTCTCATATAAAAAAAAAAGAAAAGAAAAATAATAAAAAGATGATGAACTAATCTTCCTTCGTAGTTTGCTGAATTCTTAAGCAACCCTAAGCATGTTTGGAGTTGAACAGATTAATAATACTTTTTAGAAACCTTAGGTTTAAAGTAGATTGCTTGAGGACTAAATGGATAATCAGCTTTCTAATCTAGATTACACTTTTAAATAATTCCTCACCCTTCATATTTAAGAACTTTGACAGCGTAACTTCAAGGTAATGCTTTTCTTTCGCTGTACTTAGATGTTAAGATGAAATCGTGTTGAATGTTCAATTGTGCGAACTAGTATGATTCTAAACTCCTTTATTCTTGCTTGCATCTTCGCTAATAAACCTAGGATTAATTTCATATATATTAAGATGATGTTCAATCTCCTTAACTTGCAATAGGGTTGTGGCAGAAAATCAGTAAAAACCACATCTTTCATATCATATATATCTCTCAAATCTAATCTCTTTTCTTATTTGAAGCATACAGGGGAATCGGCCGAAAAGCTTGCATCGCATCCTTCCCTGAGGATCACGACCCGCTTGAAGCCCTTGCTACAGCGGATTCGCATTGAGACTAAGAAATCTGAACTTTATTTCTTTTATTCTTTAAAATCTCAATCAATTTTTGGCGCCTTTGCCGGGAAGGAACGGCACGATTTCCTCGATCTAACTATCTTTTTTCTTTCTGTTGCAGGTACAGAGAATAGGATACAGTGTTGGCCCAAAGGCCATTATCCCGGTTATTTTGATGATAGCAAAACGTATTTAGTTATGTATTTAATAATCTTGTTTAAAAGTATTTCAGGTTCAAGAAACAGATTTTGACGACTCCGCTAAAAGACTCACACTTTTGGAGTTCGCCCAAGATTTGCACTCCCAAGCTAAAGCACATAGGAAGCTTCGGGAATTTGCGTTGAAGAATAGATCAAGAAAAATTGCGTTGAAGAATAGATCAAGAAAAAGATCAAGACTTGCTAAAGAATCCAAGATTTGTATTTTGTTTATTTTCATTTTAGATATTTTGTCAAAACTAAATAGTAGAAGTAGAGATATGGGATATCACACACACACATTTTCTAGAGTGGTTTATGGCTTCAAAAAGACTTTCTATTTCCATTTCCAAACTTAGTTTTTAAATGAACATATTTATTTGGAAATACGATTTTAGAAAGACTAGTTTTTGGAAAAACATTTTATGGAAAATCAAGTTTTATCAAAAGATTTTTTATCAAAGTATTTTACCTTGATAGTAGTATGACACATGCTCATACTCTATGATTTTTCAAGACCAAAGTATTTAACCCAAGACCCAAAAATCAAAATCCAAAATTTTCCAGGTCTGTAAATTCTGTTTTTTACAGAATTCACAGTGCCCGGTCGACCGGCAGTCGACCGGCACTCGACCGACATGCACAGTTGTGCATGTGCGTATCAGTCGACCGGCAGTCGACCGATACTCGACCGGCCTAAACCCTGTGTTCTCTGGAAATTGCCAGTCGACCGACCCGGTCGACCGGTGAGCCCCAACGGTCGGATTTTTGACCGTTGGCGGTCGACCGACCCGGTCGACCGGCACTCTGTCAAAAATTCTGACAGACTCAACAGCTATATTTTCTGACTCTTTGACTTTAGGGATTTGTCTCCAACGAATCTCTTGAGCAGTTTTTGACCCCTATAAATAGGTAGTCACTTCAAGTGACATGACTAACAATTTTAAAAAGAATATCAAGAGTTTTTACAAGAGTTTTCAAGATTTCCAAAGTTGAAGTTTAGAAAAGATTTTTCTCTCCAAAGCCAAAATTCCATACACCTTACTTGGAGCCTATTCCTCTACTTCTCTCTTGTTTTGCACTACACAATCCCATACTCTAAGTCTCCTATTTGGTTCTAGGATTGTGCTTAGTGAGCTCTTTTGTAAAGTGATCAAGTGTGATCACTTCCATTGTAATTGAGTGAAGTTGTAGAGGCATCGGCCTCAAGGCGAGCTAGTGTGCTCAAGGTGGTGAAGTGTCATCACGGGAGACGGACAAGTGTTGTCCTTGTATTGTTGATCCGGTGGGATCCTCAATAGTGGAAATCCTTCAAGTGTGAAGGCGGGGACGTAGAGCGTGGCTCGAACCTCGGAAACATATCGGCGTGTTTGTGTTTGCTCAAATTCTTCTAACTCTATCTCTTTTATT
Organism: Agave tequilana; assembly: GCA_038442645.1. NCBI lineage: Eukaryota > Viridiplantae > Streptophyta > Magnoliopsida > Asparagales > Asparagaceae > Agave > Agave tequilana. The sequence goes on from JAVJIF010026591.1 coordinate 17,563, forward strand.
ACTTGCAATTTAACATTGTCTTTTACTTGCAAGAAATATTGTATTGTGCTAATTGTTTAGAGTTAAATTTTTAATTCCGCATAATTGCCATTATCATATAGCCATCACCTATTCACCCCCCTCTAGGTGATTTCAATTGGTATCAGAGCCTAACCCTAGATTCGGTTTAACCACCTTAGGGAGATCCTTCATTTGGCTATATATTTGCTTGTTACTTGCTTGTGCATTCATGGCATCCATGGACTTTTCTAGCATTAAATCCCCACCCAAGTTTGATGGTTTAAACTTCCCTATTTGGAAGGTGAAAATGAATCTCTTCCTTAAATCCCTAGGAGTTAGGGTAGCTAGGGCCATTACCAAAGATTTTATTGAACCCACTAGTGATGAGAGCACATGGTCCGAGGATACTTCCAAAGACTATGAAGCAAATGCTAGGGCACAATATGCATTAACACAAGCACTTAATGAAGATGACCTTGCACGCATCATAAATTGCAAATCCGCATATGAAGTGTGGAACATTTTGCTTGTGACTCATGAGGGAACGTCACAAGTCAAGAGAGCCAAAGTTGACTTGCTACGTTCTCAATATGAGAATTTTTACATGTTTGATAATGAGAGCATTGATGACATGCTCACCCGTTTTACTAAAATAACTAATGCTCTTTCTTCCTTAGGTGACAAGATTGATAACGATCAAAAGATAAGGAAGGTGATTCGAGCTCTTCCCAAAGCTTGGGAAGTCAAGGCGACAACCCTCAAGGAGCTAAATGACAAGGAGGAGATGGACTTTTCCGGCTTCATCGGAAATCTCAAAACACATGAGATGGAGATGAAGGTACGAGAAGAAAGGGAGGCACCCAAGAAGAAATCATAGCCTTCAAAGCCGCTCCAACAATTCAAGACGAGGATGATTCATCGGACGAGTGCGATGAAGACTTCGCCATGCTCATCCGGAAGGTGGGCAAGATGTTCTACAAGAAGGGACGGCAAAGCAACTTCCGAAGAGGGAGACCTCAAGGAAGGTATGAGAAGAAAAGAGAAGAACCCGGTCCTTGCTTCCATTGCAAGAAGATCGGTCATCTAATTGCCGAGTGTCCCGCTCTTCAAGCAACCACCTCCAAGCACGGGAAGAAGAAGAAAGCGTTGGCCGCTACATGGGATGATACGGATTCCGAATCCGAAGAGGAGCACGACGCCGCCAACATGTGCTTCATGGCACATGGGGAGGACACACCTATGGTAACTCTCGAAAACTCTTTAGATGAGGATGAGTTAACTATGGATGAGCTTGCACATTTTTTTGAAGAATTGCAAAATAGGTATGAGATTTCCCAATCTCAAAATAAGAAATTAAAAAGAGAAAATGAAGCTTTAAAATATAAAGTTGAAATAGTTGTTAAAGAAAAGGATGTTTTATCTAGCTCTTTTGGAAAATTGAAAAATAATTTTGATAAATATAAACTTGCAAATAAGGGTAAAACCCCCATAGTTTCAATTGATAAAAATGATTTTGTTGAGATCCAAAAACGTGTTGAAGCTTTGGACTCAAATTTAAAAAGTTATGCTTTTGATTTGAAAAAGATAGCATCTAAATTTCCTAAGGGAGTACCCCAAGGGAAACATGCATCTCATACACATACACATGCACGGAAACATGCGCACACACATAAGCATGCATACATGTATAGTAGTGGTAGAATTTATGTTTGCACGCATTGTGGCCGCAAAGGCCATTTAGAAAAGTTTTGTTATGCTAAAAATAATGTTAATAATAAATATGTTTGGGTTCGCCCCGGTACTAACCCCAAAGGACCCTCAAAGATTTGGGTACCAAAAGATCCTCCAAATGTAGGTGATACAGGTGGATCTACTTCCTCCAAGACTTAGGGGGAGACGGTGCCCGGGTGGTAGATGCAACTAAGCTCAAAGTTCAAATCTAGCTTGCATCGCTATCGTGGAGGCACCTATTTTTGGAGATTGCCCTTAAATTGGTAATATCTCCATTTTAAAATAGTTGTTGATTTTTGGTAATGAATACATGTGTATAGAATTGATAGTTTGCTTTTGTATTCCATTGATACATGCCTATATAGAACTACTTTTCTATCATGCTGTGTACATGCCTTGCGTTAATTTTCATATCTTGTATTTTTATGCCTTATGTCATATTTGTCCACATGTCCATATTTTTGTGTATCTATATGTATATACTATTTTTCAAAAGTATAAATTAATAATCAAAATTTCTTGTTTAAACAAATACCTTAAAGATGGCAATTGCGCACCTCAACTCATTCAAGAGGAATCAAGAGGATGAAGTTCAGAACCCGTCACTGGGTATTCGGCTTCAACATCTTTAAATCTTTGTTTAAATTTGTAAAATAAAATTAAAACATTTTGTGTGAAGTTTTTGTTGATGTGATCACTAAAAGAAGATTTTTAAAACTGGTTGTTGTATCCCTGTATGTTATAATATATCATCTTTTATTTGTTATAATTTTTCTTTAAAATTATTTCTGGGTCAGAATCTGGTAGCAGTTTTTCAGTCAAAGCCGGTCGACCGGCCCCTAACCCCAGTCGACCGACTCTGCCTGAGAAAAATTTTGAATTTTTTTTGCTACCGGTCGACTGTTTTATAGGACCAGTCGACCGATCCGAGTGCGTGACTCTCTGTATCTTTTCGGTCGACCGGCCCTTAACCCCAGTCGACCGATCGTCGAATTCTGGCTTATATTTGGACTTTTTCTTCACTGTTTCTCTCACTCTCTCACTTTTCCTCTCAGCGAACCGCAGGAGCCCCCTTCTCAAAAATTCCCAACTCTCAATCCATCCATCTGATCTTAAATTCTTTCAAAACCCATCTCATACTTCTCCTTCCTACTCCAGATCTCAAATCTCAGGTCGATCCAACCAGCGGATCATCAAAAATTTCAGATTTTCGGCTAGGGTTTCAAAATTCTTCAACAGGTAAAAATCCGATTTTTACTCCAAATTTCCACTTCTAGCTTAAATATATTTGTTTCATTGTCTCTATTTTAGGTTTATTGTCATCTAGATCGTGCCAAAACCCCTAAAAATTTGATTTTTGTCATGCCTCCTAAAAGACATCGTTCTGAGAAGGGAAAGGGCATTGCCCAATCCTCCTCTCAAGCCCCTAGGACTGATCCCTTGTTGCGTAACGATCTTGCCTCTGATCGTTACACTCATCTAGCCCCTAGGAACACTATTTCGGGTAGGTATGTGGCTATCCATGACTTTGAACACCTTGATATCCCCCACATACTCCGTACCAACAACCTTGTAGATTTCCTTACCATCAGGGAGAAGGTCTACACATCCTTGGTTCCATATTTCTATGCCAACTTCGAATTTAGTGGGAACCGGATCACTTCTCGTGTGATGGGTAGGGATATAAATATTTCCCTAGGTCAGTTTGCTAGGATTCTTCATCTTTCCACTGATGGAATAGATGTCTATTCTCATGACCTTCATGATTTTTCAGAATATCCGGAGGGTGAGTCTTCGCTCACCGCATCCACTCTCATTCACCAGGATGACAATCCCGACTTGGTGAGGAATGAGATTGTGAGTCAGTATTCCCTCCAATCTCAAGTTCTTGCTAAGATTATTTTCCACAACATCGTGCCTAAATCTGGTGAATTCAGTCATGCTCGAGGACCTGTTCCTTTGATTATCTACTGCCTCCTTAAAGGCATTAAGATAAATTTCCCTCGAGTTATCGCCTCTCACATGAGTTGTGATCAGATCCGCACTGCTGGTAGGAGTCTGCCTTACGGCATGCTCATTACCCATCTGCTTAAGGCTTTAGATTTTGATCTTTCTGGTCAAGCCCCTTCTAAACCCTCATCTGATATCAATGCTGCTGCTTTGAAGATGATGGAAGCTCAGTTGCGTAGACACGCACCTGTGCAACCACCACCTATTCCTCCTGTTGATCCTGCTCCAGCTCCAGGCCCTGCTTTTCCTGCTCCTGAGTTTCAGGGTATTTCTTCTTCTGAGCTCCGCTCGCAGATCGAGGCACATCAAGCCTGGGTCGGTGAGCAAATCTCTGCACTTCGTGCAGATATGGAGTCTCGTGTTGCTATGGATGCTGCTTTTCGGGCGGAGGTCCGAAATGACTTGTCTTATATGGCTGAATCCATGAGATTTGTGGATGTTCAGTTTCAGTCTCTGTTCACAAAACTTGACATAGTCGTTCTTGATGGGACTCCGGGTGCTCGTCGACTCCCTGCCACTGGTCCTCCTTTCCCTCCCAGAGCTCGCGTCTCTATTCCACCACCGCGCCCCAGAGTTGATGCCTTGGATACAGAGGAGGTAGATTCCTCTTCTTCCTCAGATGATGGTGATGATCAGACGATGGCTGAGGCCTCTGGTGATGACGAGGAGGAGGATGACGAGGCCACTGAGTGATGCTGCTGATGATGCTGATGAGTGACCTCCCCTTTATTGATGATGTCAAAAAGGGGGAGAGATATTTAGAGAGAGAGATATTTTGTTGTGACACTTTTGTTATTTTGTTATGTACTTGACTTATTTTGTTGTGTTGGACATCTTTTATTTTTGTTGTGGACATGTATCTTTTGTGTTATGTATTTATGTCATGTTGAGACTCATTTCCTTTTATCTATGATATGACATGAGTAGTTGATATTTTTTTATGGGCATGGATATATGATGTTTATGATTTATCAATTGTGATAATATGCCTGAGTATGATTTTTATATATGCTTGTGTTGAGGGGGAGCTTCATTTGAAGACTCTACCCAACATATCTTGTGATAACTACATATGTTTTGCCATCATCAAAAAGGGGGAGATTGTTGGCCCAAAGGCCATTATCCCGGTTATTTTGATGATAGCAAAACGTATTTAGTTATGTATTTAATAATCTTGTTTAAAAGTATTTCAGGTTCAAGAAACAGATTTGACGACTCCGCTAAAAGACTCACACTTTTGGAGTTCGCCCAAGATTTGCACTCCCAAGCTAAAGCACATAGGAAGCTTCGGGAATTTGCGTTGAAGAATAGATCAAGAAAAATTGCGTTGAAGAATAGATCAAGAAAAGATCAAGACTTGCTAAAGAATCCAAGATTTGTATTTTGTTTATTTTCATTTTAGATATTTTGTCAAAACTAAATAGTAGAAGTAGAGATATGGGATATCACACACACACATTTTCTAGAGTGGTTTATGGCTTCAAAAAGACTTTCTATTTCCATTTCCAAACTTAGTTTTTAAATGAACATATTTATTTTGGAAATACGATTTTAGAAAGACTAGTTTTTGGAAAAACATTTTATGGAAAATCAAGTTTTATCAAAAGATTTTTTATCAAAGTATTTTACCTTGATAGTAGTATGACACATGCTCATACTCTATGATTTTTCAAGACCAAAGTATTTAACCCAAGACCCAAAAATCAAAATCCAAAATTTTCCAGGTCTGTAAATTCTGTTTTTTACAGAATTCACAGTGCCCGGTCGACCGGCAGTCGACCGGCACTCGACCGACATGCACAGTTGTGCATGTGCGTATCAGTCGACCGGCAGTCGACTGATACTCGACCGGCCCAAACCCTGTGTTCTCTGGAAATTGCCAGTCGACCGACCCGGTCGACCGGTGAGCCCCAACGGTCGGATTTTTGACCGTTGGCGGTCGACCGACCCGGTCGACCGGCACTCTGTCAAAAATTCTGACAGACTCAACAGCTATATTTTCTGACTCTTTGACTTTAGGGATTTGTCTCCAACGAATCTCTTGAGCAGTTTTTGACCCCTATAAATAGGTAGTCACTTCAAGTGACATGACTAACAATTTTAAAAAGAATATCAAGAGTTTTTACAAGAGTTTTCAAGATTTCCAAAGTTGAAGTTTAGAAAAGATTTTTCTCTCCAAAGCCAAAATTCCATACACCTTACTTGGAGCCTATTCCTCTACTTCTCTCTTGTTTTGCACTACACAATCCCATACTCTAAGTCTCCTATTTGGTTCTAGGATTGTGCTTAGTGAGCTCTTTTGTAAAGTGATCAAGTGTGATCACTTCCATTGTAATTGAGTGAAGTTGTAGAGGCATCGGCCTCAAGGCGAGCTAGTGTGCTCAAGGTGGTGAAGTGTCATCACGGGAGACGGACAAGTGTTGTCCTTGTATTGTTGATCCGGTGGGATCCTCAATAGTGGAAATCCTTCAAGTGTGAAGGCGGGGACGTAGAGCGTGGCTCGAACCTCGGAAACATATCGGCGTGTTTGCGTTTGCTCAAATTCTTCTAACTCTATCTCTTTTATTACTTGCAATTTAACATTGTCTTTTACTTGCAAGAAATATTGTATTGTGCTAATTGTTTAGAGTTAAATTTTTAATTCCGCATAATTGCCATTATCATATAGCCATCACCTATTCACCCCCCCTCTAGGTGATTTCAAAACAGAGCAGCAGAAATTACATATTGCAACCCTGTGCCTCTGCCCTCGAAGGCAGAGCACTTGGGCCTACTCCTTTGCCGCAGATCTGCGGCAAAAGCCGCAGAAACGTGGCAAGAGTAGTTAACTACTCACAGAAATTTCTGCAGGTTGCTTTGCATTGCAAAAATCTGCTTACTGCTGTGATTATTTTTCTCTGTGATCACTCTGCAATTGCTAATAATTAACATTAACCCATTTGTTGAAAAAAAAAAAAAATTTTTTTTAGACTCTTGCATTTAGGGCACGTGTCTATTTACATTCTTTTAATTCTGTTGAAGAGTGCTGGCGACAAGGTACGTTTGCATAGCATATAGATTAGGAAACACTCTTGGTTGTTTACTGCTTTCTTGAGTGATTACTTTTCTACCACTTTACACGTACACTAATTCATCTTAAGGGCATAACCCATAAGCAAGATAAGGTGGGGATTTCATCACCCTTCCTTGGCCCACAAATCATATCCGTCACACTCACAACCCTAACCTTAAGTAAAATTTGACTAGACGTTGGCCCTAGGTTAACTCGGACTCAATAGGAGATTGACCGAAGGAGGAAAATTGTTCGAAATTAACTCTTGTCAAATCGGTGTCTAGGCAGGGGATTGAGGGCCGAAAGCCCGAAGAACGGTGGTTATTTAATTAAGGAACGTCTCTGACGGAAAACCTCCCACCGGTCTTGCCACCTACCTGGCCGATTAGCTTGTGGTTAACGTCGACAGTAGACCTCCTAAGGACAGTCTAAAGTTAGGAGTCGTCTAGGTCAAGGCTTACCCTAGATTAGGATTTTTGATTGTTTTTCTTTTTTTGATTGATTGGGTGAACTTGTTCGCTGATTGTGCATGACCGCTTGGTCGAGAGACCCACTTACATCCAGGCTAACTAGAACTAGTTCACCACCCAAGCTCAAGCCCGACTCACACATGGCACAACCACAGTCACTCCAAGATAGGTTCTATCCTATTAGAACCTCTCTTCCTTCTTGCATCCAGCTCACTATCGAAAGTGTTGACCCATATGAACTCAAGCCACAATACATCAACACTCTTCCCAAATTTCATGGACTTGAATCTGAGGATGCATACTTCTTCATAAGGGAATTTGAAGAAGTATGTTAAATGATGAATATACCTAAGTTAGGAGACGATGCTATCAAACTTAGGTTTATCCCCTTTGCTTTGAAGGATTTAGCAAAGAAATGGCTCTACAGTCTAGAGGCCGGTTCAATATCTTCTTGGGATAATTTCATTAAGGCCTTCTTAAAGAAATTTTATCCCGTTCACAAGACTGCACTGATTAGGAAGAATATCCTCCAGTTTAAGCAAACAGCCAATGAACCTTTTTGGAAATACTTCGAGCGTTTTAAGGATCTCCTTGCCCAATGTCCTCACCATGGGATAGAGAAATGGCGACTTTGCCAAGTTCTCTATGATGGATTAGATTATTCTACTAAAACATTGTTAGAATCCATGTGTCAAGGAGGATTTCTGCAAAAGAATGAAGATGAAGGATGGACATTGTTTGAGGAATTAGCTGAAAAATCCATCCAATGGGACCCTACTCCTGAAAAATCTAGGACTAATGACCCTACTTCTTCTAAAGGAGGTATCCATTCCATTGAGGCCAACGTAGCAACCGATGCTAAGTTAGCTGCTGTTATGCGTAGACTAGAGGCTCTTGAAACGAAAGAGCCAGTCTCTGTGAACCAAGTCAGCCCAACATCTTCGGCGGGCTGTACTTATTGTCAAGATATGAACCATGTGTTCGAGGAATGTCCTATTTTCATCGCGCATCAAAGCTTGCCCGAACATATGAGTGCGGCCTTCACAAGGCCCGCCAACAATCCTTATGCACCCACCTACAATCCCGGTTGGAGAAACCATCCCAATTTTTCATGGGGCCCAAGCAACAATGATCAAGTGAGGCCCAAATTCTCCAACAACTTCCAAATCCGCCCTATCAACAAAATTTCCCTAGTCAAAATCCTCCACCGTCTTTCCAAAATTCACAAATGGAGACAAGACTTTCAAATTTGGAAAGAAAGGTGGATACCCTAGTCAAAAGCCAAGACACGCTGGCTCAAGTCCTAAGTAGGATAGAGCTCCAATTGAACCAGCAAGAGAGACAGAGGGGTACCCTACCGAGTCAACCATTGCCTAACCCTAGGAATCCTAGGCCAGCCAATGAGGCTCAAGACCCAAATCAGTGTCATATGGTCCATACACTCAGATCGGGGAAACAAGTTGATAATCAAGTATCCATGCCATCGGATCCATCCATGCCATCCATTCCATCTAGCTCCACTTCCATTCCATCTAGCTCCACTCCTTCTCCATCTAGTCCCAAGGAAACTGAAGCTGAAAAGTCAGCAGATCAGTTGCACCAGCCTATAGCTCCATTTCCAAATAGGCTTAGAAGCAACAACAATGCACATATGGAGAAATTATTAGAGGTGTTCAATCAAGTTAGGCTCAACATTCCACTTCTTGATGCAATCCAACAGGTCCCTAGTTATGCCAAATTCATTAAGGACATGTGCACCAAGAAAAGAAAGACTAATGTGCCTAAGAAGGTTTTTCTAGCCACTAACATTAGTGAGCTACTGTCCAACCAGATCCCTATCAAGTATAAGGACCCAGGTTGTCCCACCATTTCTTGCACCATAGGTCGAGCCGAAATCAATCGAGCACTCCTCGATTTAGGAGCCAGCATCAATTTGCTCCCTTTCTCCGTGTATCAACAACTTGGATTAGGTGAACTCAACCCGACCCAAGTTACTATTCAGTTGGCTGACCGCTCTATCAAAGTTCCAAAGGGAGAGATCAATGACGTTCTCATACGGGTTGGAGAATTCATTTACCCGGTCGATTTCATTGTCTTAGAGACACAACCTGTGTCTAATCCTAGGTCCCAAACTCCCGTTATCTTAGGAAGACCGTTCCTAGCAACCGCTAATGCAATTATAAATTGTAGAAACGGTTCCATGAGACTGACTTTTGGGGATATGACCAAGGAAGTCAATGTTTTCAACCTAGGTAAGCATCCCTACGATGTGACCGACCAACCCTTTGAGGTTAACTCCATTGAGAACATGACGAGTGAGCATAATGATGAGATCATATTTGAGTCAGAGAAAGAGGAAGAGTTAGAAACAAGTGATCTTAGCCTTGATGAGATCGAATGGGAATTAAATCTGAGTTCTATAGAAATGGGAGATTCTAGCATCACACCGCCACCCATTGAGCCAACTCCTTCTTTGGAGTTAAAAGCCTTGCCCAAACATCTTAAGTACGCCTACCTAGGTGAACAAGAGACGTTACCGGTCATAGTTGCATCTAATTTGACCAATAGGCAAGAGGAGGACCTGCTGGCAACCCTTAGGAGACATAGGGAAGCCATTGGTTGGACTATGGCAGATATTAAGGGACTGAGCCCTACGATAGTCCAGCATCGTATTCATCTTGAGGAAGGGACTAGACCGAAAAGGGATCCACAGCGTAGACTAAACCCACTTATGCAGGAGGCTGTACAAGCCGAGATAGTAAAACTGTTAGATAATGGGATAATTTATTCCATTTCCGATAGCGAATGGGTTAGCCCAATGCACGTGGTCCCTAAGAAGTCTAGCTTTACAGTGGTAGAGAACGACAAACATGAGTTAGTGCAAACACGATTGCCTACCAAGGTGAGAGTATGCATAGACTACCGTAAGTTGAATGCAGCCACTAGGAAAGATCATTTTCCCCTCCCTTTCATCGATCAAATGTTGGAAAGATTAGCAGGTCATGAGTATTACTGCTTTTTGGATGGGTATTCAGGGTATAACCAAATCCCTATAGCCCCGGAGGATCAAGAGAAAACAACGTTCACGTGTCCATTTGGGACATTTGCTTACCGTCGAATGTCTTTCGGCCTATGCAATGCCCCCGCCACATTCCAACGTTGTATGTTAAGCTTGTTTTCTGATATGGTCGAGCGTTTCCTAGAGATTTTCATGGACGACTTCTCAGTCTATGGAAATTCATTTGACCAGTGCCTCCATCATTTGGAGCTAGTGCTGAGTAGGTGCACCGAGAAGAACTTGACCCTCAATTGGGAAAAGTGTCACTTCATGGTGCAACAAGGGATTGTCCTAGGTCATGAGATATCTAGGGAAGGGATTAAGGTAGACAAGGCCAAAGTGGAAATCATTGCGAAACTTCCACTTCCTCGATGCGTGAAGGACATTCGATCCTTTTTAGGACACGCCGGATTTTATCGTAGGTTCATTAAGGACTTTAGCAAAATTGCTAGACCCCTTACAAACCTTCTAGCTAAGGACGTGTCCTTCATCTTTGATGATAGGTGCCATAGTGCTTGGGAGAAATTGAAAGTGGAACTTATATCTGCCCCTATCATCTCACCTCCGGACTGGTCCAAGCCTTTTGAGATCATGTGTGACGCTTCTGATTTTGCGATAGGTGCTGTCTTAGGACAGCGTAAGGACAATAAGCAGCACGTGATCTACTATTCGAGTAGGACGCTTAATGAGGCCCAAATGAACTATACTACCACCGAGAAGGAATTCTTGGCAGTAGTGTTCGCTTTGGAGAAATTCCGTCCATACCTACTTGGGACTAAGACCACGATCTTCACTGACCATTCTGCTCTGCGATACCTTATGCTTAAGAAAGATGCGAAGGCCCGACTCATTCGTTGGATCCTTCTACTTCAAGAATTTGATCTCGAAATTCGAGATAAAAAAGGTGTCGAAAATGTCGTAGCTGACCATCTCTCTCGTGTGCCCAACGCACCTTCTGTCGAGCTGCCCATCAATGACAATTTTCCCGATGAGCAACTTCTAGCCATCTCTAAGGAACCTTGGTTTGCTGACATAGTAAATTACTTAGTCACAAACCAAACACCACCTAGTTGGTCCAAACAGGATAGATACCGATTCTTGTCTCAAGTTCGGTATTACATGTGGGAAGATCCTTATCTTTTCAAATATTGTAGCGACCAAATCATTAGGAGATGTGTCCCCGACGAGGAGACTAGAAGCGTGCTAGCTTTTTGTCATGAGTTCGCTTGCGGTGGACATTTTGGTCCCCGCAAAACTGCCGAGAAAATTCTGCAAAGTGGCTTTTATTGGCCAACTGTGTTTAGAGATGCATTTGAGTATTGCAAGACTTGCACAAGATGTCAAATGATAGGAAGAATTTCCAAACGAAATATGATGCCCTTAAATCCCATCCTAGAAGTAGAACTTTTCGATGTATGGGGCATCGATTTTATGGGACCCTTCCCGAATTCGTTTGGGCACCAATACATCTTGTTGGCCGTAGACTATGTGTCGAAATGGGTAGAAGCTGTCCCTTGCAAGACAAATGACAACAAAGTTGTTGTCAAATTCTTGAAAGATAATATCATCTCACGCTTTGGAATCCCTCGAGCCATCATTAGCGACAATGGCACACATTTTTGCAATAGAACTTTTGAAGCTCTTATGCGAAAATATGCCATTACCCACAAGTTGTCTACGCCCTACCATCCTCAAACTAGCGGGCAGGTAGAAGTTTCTAATAGACAAGTCAAGCTCATTTTGGAGAAGACTGTGAATCAGAATAGGAAGGACTGGTCCACCAAACTGGTGGATGCCCTATGGGCATATAGGACTGCCTTTAAGACGATTCTAGGAATGTCTCCCTACAGACTGGTCTTTGGAAAGGCTTGCCACCTTCCTGTCGAGCTAGAGCACCGGGCCCTTTGGGCAATTAAGCAGCTAATTTCGATTTAGATAAGGCCGGTGAGTTTCGGAAATTACAAATTTCTGAACTAGAGGAGTTGAGGAATGATGCATACGAGAATGCGAAGATTGCGAAGGATAGAGTTAAGGTTTTTCACGATAAATTCATCACGAGAAAAACTTTTGTCCAAGGACAAAAAGTTTTACTTTACAACTCTAGACTTCATCTCTTTCCCGGTAAATTGAAGTCAAGATGGACAGGACCATTCATTGTTAAGACGGTGTTTCCACACGGAGCCATAGAGATCTACGATCCCAAAAATGGCAATTCATTCAAGGTAAATGGTCAACGTCTTAAAATCTTTTTGGAGTCTGTGCCGGAAGCTAATGCGGCGATGGGTCTTTTTGACCCACTGTATCGGTGATTATATCTTTCTGCCAGTTCATGCATCCATACATTTCATTCATACATTAGGGACAATGCATGAAACAAGTGTGGGGGAAGGGTATGTAATATATAAAAAAAAATCTGAAAAAAAAAAATTTAAAAAATAAAAAAAAATGTTATAAAAAGGACAGTATTTTGACTTATTTTTTTGAAAGAAACCTAAGTTAGTTTTAAGGATTAGGAAAATCATGATTAGGATTTCTAAAAACTTGGTCAAAATAAATAAATTGTTTAAATTTTAGGTATAGGAGGAGAAATTGAATAAATAATTAGTCTTGATTTTTACCTTAATGAAATGTGCATACCAAATGCATATCTAGGATTCTAAGACAAAGACCTTGTGCCTCATAAAAAAAAGGAAAAAAAAAAAGAAGAAGAAAATCACCAATTAAGCTGATATATGTGCCTCAAGAAGCATAAGTATTCATGCCTAAAGGTGAGTAAATAAAATAAAGTCCTTAGTTTTGGGGCCTAGTTCACTCGAATTTGAGTCCGCGGGGTGTTTTCTCACCTGGTGCCCTAAAGCCAACCGGTTTGGGAGTCATCGACTTTAAGTTCGTTACATGGGTGGATTAGAAAGCCTAAGAAAACTAAGAAATATAATATATGTATTAACACATCTAATAATCAATTAGTTAGGTATGAGGGCCTCAAGAAGCCTTGATACTTATACGAAAGAAAATTAGATGAGTTATACATGCCAAAAAAAAAAAATATATAATATATATTTAACACATCTAATAGTCAATTAGTTAGGTATGAGGGCCTCAAGAAGCCTTGATACTTACACGAAAGAAAATTAGATGATGTTATAAAAATAATAAAGAGGTATGAGAGTCCAAGTTAAGGAATTCCTAGATTCACAAGGGTGCGTATGACTTTTGGTAACGAAAAAGACTATATTAGAAATTCAATTTTAATCCTTACCTAAAAGAATAACAATTGACTTTATAAAGACTAGGTTTGAAGAATGAATAAAATTGAGGATCCTAAAACTTATAGACTACTTAGTCTCTTCCAATATAAGACAAATATTTTCCTTTTTATGGATTTTGTGGGTGTAATCCGCTGAAAACCCTCACGAGACAACACTCGTCCTCTAGGGTAACCTAGGGGTTTAACGGCTTGTTGCACATGCTAAGTGCAACCGTGATTCCTACGAAAGTGAGTTAGCTAGGTTAGATTTTTCTCTTTCTTTTTGATTTTTACTCGAGGACGAGCAAAAAGATAAGTGTGGGGGTGTGATAGGTAGTGAAAAATGCATAATTGTCATCATATATACCATCACATTTGCACATTTATTCATATTATAATGCACATTTATTAATATTTCGTTATTTAATGTGTGCAGGCCTCGAAGTATTATTTTAATAAGAAATAAAGCTTAAAGAGCCCAAAAGCCCAGATCTAAGCCCATGTTTGAAGCCCAGGTGCAAAAGCGCAATTACAAGAAGTCAAAATGCAAATACAAGGGCTAAAAGTTGCAAATATCAGAGATTAGGGAAGGATAGACTTCTATCCAACCCTAAACACCTGCAAGATGAGGATAAAAGGCCAAGATAAAGAGGAATTTCGTGGAGAGAAGATTTGAAGAAATCTGGATTAAGGGTAACTTGATTACCAAGTTATCTCGAAAATCCAGATTAAAAGGCCAGGATCACACTTCTAGAAGCGGAATCCCACATGGACGGACCAGGAGAGGCCACGCGCCAAAGCGCGTGGCCAGAAACCCTAACTTTGCCGCAAATTGGCGGCAAAACTAGGGTTTTTGCGGCATTTTGAGCATATCCAGAGCCCAGTTTTCGTGGGCAGCTTCATCCGGGACTCCTCGGCATTCTGCACTATAAATATCTGTGCAGTCGCAACAGGGAGGGGCATCCAGAGACGTGTTAGGGTTTCTTTAGCTATTTTTCTTTAAATTTCAGCAAGTTGTAATCTTTGTTTCAAGCACGGTGTGGAGAAGAAGGAGCTTTGTAATTGGAGTTTACTCTCGAATAAAGGTTACCTTTTTGCCACTTAATTTCTGTCATTTAATTTTGCATTTACTTTGTGATTTCTTGAGTTTGGTTTGATCTGTGATCTCTCGATTCTTTTTATTTTCTCTCTTTCTTTATTCTTCTCATATAAAAAAAAAAGAAAAGAAAAATAATAAAAAGATGATGAACTAATCTTCCTTCGTGGTTTGCTGAATTCTTAAGCAACCCTAAGCATGTTTGGAGTTGAACAGATTAATAATACTTTTTAGAAACCTTAGGTTTAAAGTAGATTGCTTGAGGACTAAATGGATAATCAGCTTTCTAATCTAGGTTACACTTTTAAATAATTCCTCACCCTTCATATTTAAGAACTTTGACAGCGTAACTTCAAGGTAATGCTTTTCTTTCGCTGTACTTAGATGTTAAGATGAAATCGTGTTGAATGTTCAATTGTGCGAACTAGTATGATTCTAAACTCCTTTATTCTTGCTTGCATCTTCGCTAATAAACCTAGGATTAATTTCATATATATTAAGATGATGTTCAATCTCCTTAACTTGCAATAGGGTTGTGGCAGAAAATCAGTAAAAACCACATCTTTCATATCATATATATCTCTCAAATCTAATCTCTTTTCTTATTTGAAGCATACAGGGGAATCGGTCGAAAAGCTTGCATCGCATCCTTCCCTGAGGATCACGACCCGCTTGAAGCCCTTGCTACAGCGGATTCGCATTGAGACTAAGAAATCTGAACTTCATTTCTTTTATTCTTTAAAATCTCAATCAGGATATGACCAACTGTATGTGGGCAACCCAAACTCAATCTGGCTTTCATGGGGAGTCTCATTGATGGAGCCCGTGCCTTGCGATTCTTCATTACAGGCTGTACTGGGGCGCGGCTGCGTACGCCGTTGAGGACTCCCAATCTTCTAATGACCCTGTGCTTCTGCCAGTGGTATGCAACTTCCAACTCCACACCCTTTGGATTCAAGGCTAACAGTTCTGGTGTGAAGTTAATTTCTCAGTGGCTAAAACGGAAGGTCTCTGAGAGAAGGGAAGGTAAGAGGGTTCGCATCCCAGGCATGGAGGAATTCGTTGCTGTGGATGACAGCGAAGCCTCGGATGCAGAAAGTCCTCGCTTTGAAGCGGAGACAGGTGCCGAGGCTTCTGCAGCTGGTTCTGGCGTGATGGGGACAGTTCCCCCAAGACATGTAGGAGAAATGGAGGAGGAGGATTCCGACGTTCCTCTTAAGCGCAAACGGACAGGTGGGTCTCGTAGGAAGGAGTTGGTGAAGAAGCCCCGTCGCCAAGCTCCTACGGTTGTTGTAGAGGGCGAACCATCTGTGATGGTTCCTCCTCTTGTCCCATTAGTAGTTGAACCGTCGGTTGCTGAACTGACTACTGGTGAAGTTGCTCCGGACTTAGGTAAGATCAGCTTCGTCTTTGTAATATATCTTTCATGTGTTCCGGACCGCTTATTATCTGCTTCGTGATGAGGAGTTGAGGTGGTGACGAGCCCAAGAGCTGAGGCGGTCAGAGAACAAGGGGAACATTACGATCCTCTATTCGCTTATCACGAGGGTGATGAGGCTGGCTATTTTGCCATCCCGGAGGAATCCGGAGGTGATGCAGCTGACATTGGTCCTTCGTGCGTCGGGACTTTCAAAGAAAGTCCTGTAGCGTCAAGCTCTTTTGGGTGGTCCACGGAAGATTCGGCAAGCGAAAGCGGGCCAGCCATTCGTGTTGACTCCGCAAAGGACTTTCCAATGGGGCCCGTAGAGACCGATGCGGCTGCCGAGATGTCTGAGGCGACATCATCCTTTGGTATTGTTCCGACCTTTTGGCTTTTACTATTTATTGTGTCTTGCCTGAACATAATTTTGTTGCAGGTGTTCCGCCTCAGGGTGCGTCAACTTCAAGGGAACCAGAGGATCTTCCCGAGGGGTCAAAGGTGATATGAGCACTTCGACCGCGGCGGATGCTGCTGTGTTAGACGCGCTGTATGGTGACCTGCCCCCTTATCGGCCTGAGCTAGCCGAAGGAACAGAGGTTGAAGGGGTGGTAGTCCCGGAGGTGTCCTCACTCCCAACTATATCAACGAGTGAGGCGCCGTCAGCTGTGCCAGGTGCGGAGCTGAGAGTGATTACAAGCCCTACTTTCCCAACCCTGGTGGTTGAGCCTGCGGTTCAGGAGATGGTCACTAGTCCTACCTCAGCGGTGGCTAGTGTACTGATTTCAATGAAGACTCCGCCATGATCATTGATGACCTGTCATGCTGCTGCAGCCAGTGTTCCCGCCGTTCCTTCCACAGTAGTGTCAACCAGGCAGGTGGATTTTTCTGAGGCTGCCCATCTACCAGAAGTGGCCGAGTTGAAAATGACTTTATAGGTGACATAGTCGATAGCTTTTATAAAGGCTTAGGGCGATCCATCGATCTGGTCTTGAAAGGTTCGACTATGTCGTTCTCAACTTTAAAGGTGGTTCTCTCCCGCAGTATTGCAAGTATTCGGGACTTTGAAGGGTATCACCAGGCCACTACCTTGGAACTCCTGGTAGATCAATTTGAGAGGGACGTAGAGGAATGGCGCCGTCTTAGCCGCTCAGACCTGGAGTCATTGGTTAGTGAGCAGCTTACGCATCTTGTCGCTCAAATGCATGAAGCCCGTCTTGCTGCTCAGGAGGTTGCTAAGGCTATTTCTTCTGACTTGAAATCCTTGGAGACAAGGAAGGTAGAGGTTGGGAATGCCATTGACGCCTCCACCAGTGCTCTTATTGATGCTGAAGACAAATTGAGAAGGCCAAGGAGATGATCAGGAAGGCAAATCTTCTCTTATCCAGGGCTGAACCAGTGTGTCTTGAAGAGACTACGCGACTTGAGCAGCTTAAGGCTCAGAGTGACGAACTCTCACGGCAGGAGTTAGCTCAGAGGGCAACCTTGGTTGAGGTCGAAGCTCGTTTGGCCCAGGCGACGAACTTTAATGAGGCTGAGTTGAGATCGCAGGCGCTTGTCCAGGCTGCTAATGATAGGAGGGCGAGGCTGGCTTCCCTTGAAGAGCGGATCAGATCTTATAATGTGCGCCCGTAGGTCATAATATATGTGCCTCCATGTATCCCATCCTTTGAAATCAATGAAAATAATAATAATTTTTGTTTTGACTCCCTGTCGAATCTCCAAATTGTTCCACTTTCTGAATTGTCAGTTCCAAATTGTATTGCAGCCATTTGAGAGAATAGTCCTTTGCTGGATTGAATACTGAGACTTGGCAGTCTGTCAGTTCAGAGGTCGCGATGACATAACTGGTTGAGGAGCCACCAAGTTTCAAGGTTGGTGATACTTGTCTTTTGTAAATGTCAACAAGTATCGAGACCTGTCTTTTGTAAATATCAACAGGGCTCGGGGTTGAGACTCGGCTGTCTGCTGGTTCAGAGGTCGCAATGACATAACCGATTGAGACGCCACCAAGCTCAAGGTTGGTGATACTTGTCTTTTGTAAATGTCAACAAGTATCGAGACCTGTCTTTTGTAAATGTCAACAGGGCTCGGGGTTGAGACTCAGCTGTCTGCTGGTTCAGAGGTCGCGATGATATAACCGAATGAGACGCCACCAAGCTCAAGGTTGGTGATACTTATCTTTTGTAAATGTCAATAAATATCGAGACCTGTCTTTTGTAAATGTCAACAGGCTCGGGGTTGAGACTCGGCTGTCTGCTGGTTCAGAGGTCGCGATGACATAACCGAATGAGACGCCACCAAGCTCAAGGTTGGTGATACTTATCTTTTGTAAATGTCAATAAGTATCGAGAGCTGTGTTTTGTAAATGTCAACAGGGCTCGGGGTTGAAACTTGGCTGTCTGCTGGTTTAGAGGTTGCAATGACATAACCGATTGAGACGCCACCAAGCTCAAGGTTGAGATGGAATTTGGGAAAAGGTCTCGTTTTCACGGGGAGAAACGAGGAAATCACTGTCATAGGTTTAGTGTTAACGTAACAGCGAAATGTATATGTGGTCTTACCATCCTATGGGTGAGAATTGGTAAGTGATTTTGGAGGTCTCATTTTCACGAAGAGAAACGAGAGAATCACTGTCATAGGTTTAATGTTAACGTAACAGCGAAATGTATATGTGGTCTTGCCATTCTATGGGTAAGAATTGGTAAGTGATATTGGAGAGGGAATCAAATGGGAACAGGTCCCTTAGGATTTTTAACAAATCCCCAGTTGTCAACGGGTTTGATATGCCTATACCAACTACCGTTTGAATTGGGCTAGCCATGCTATTCCCCTCAGCATGATGAGTTGTTGAGGACTTATGTTGGGCTTAAAGGCCAACATTTTCCTCTATCCTTAATCGTTAAGGATATTGGATCATTTGGTTAACGTATGTGTAACCTTGATTCTCTTTGGGAGAACCAATGTACGACCAGGTTCCTACTGGTTTATGGTCGTAGAATCTCGCTTGGAGGAAGAGAAAGGCTCTCTTTGTGTGTACTTTTACACGAAGGTCTTGATCAGAGGTGTAATGTTAACTTGATCATAAGAAGGATCCTTAATCAGGGATAATACTTCTTTAAGAACTTGCCATTGACCGGCATCATGTGTAGGTCGCCATCTGAAGTCATAAGGCGATATGCTCTGTTTGAATAGACTGTTTCTATTACAAACGGTCCTTCCCATTTAGACTGAAATTTGCCTTTGGTCTTATGCGTCATAATCATCGGTCGTCTGACGGCTAAAACCAAGTCTCCTTTCTGGAAGACCCTCTGCTTAACCTTCTTATTGAAGGCTTTTGAAATTCGAGCTTGATACAGCTCAATATGTTGCTGAGCTTGTAGTCGCTTCTCATCTAGGGCTTCGAGCTCTTGAAGACGTAACCGATCATTGTCCTCTGATGTGATCTTAGTCATTAGAGCGACTCGCAATGACGGCATCTGGATTTCCAGCGGGATGACTGCTTCACACCCGTACACTAGGGAAAAAGGCGTATTGCCTGTAGGGGTCCGAATTGTGGTTCGGTAGGCCCAAAGACATTCATCAAGCTTTTCGTCCCAATCTCGCTTATTCGAGGAGACGAACTTCTTGAGTAGCTTGATGATCGTTTTGTTGAATGCTTCCGCCAAGCCATTAGCAGCAGGATTATAGGCAGTCGAAGCCACATTCTGAATTCGGTATTTATCGCAGAATCGATAGAATACCTGGCTTATGAATTGGGGACCTTTGTCGTGGATGATCCGCCTAGGGACACCAAATCGATGGATGACATGGTGTTTGATGAAATTAACCATATTAGAGATTTTGACTTCAGCCAATGGTATAGCTTCTGCCCACTTTGAAAAGTAATCGGTTAGTGCCAGGATAAACTGGTGACCTCTTGTCGAAGAAGGGCTGATTGGTCCCACGACATCTATTCCCCATGCTTCAAATGGCCATGAAGCAACAGTCGAGTGGAGCAACTCTGAAGGCTGGTGTATGAAGTCCGCATGAATCTGACACGCTTTACACCTTCGCGCATATTGGATGGCATCGGCTATCATAGTTGGCCAATAGTATCCAAGCCTATGCAACCTGTCTTTAAGCTTTGGACCTGGCTGATGAGCTCCGCAAACGCCGTCGTGTGCTTCTTTAAGCACTTCCTGTGCCTCTGAATGAGAAAGGCAACGGAGGAGGACACCGTCATATGAACGACGGTAAGTGTCTTCAGAGTTGGATCGTAGTAGAAACGGAGAGACCTTCGTCTGATAGATGCCGCTTCTTTAGGATCGTCTGGAAGCAGACCGTGCAAAGCATAGTCAATGAGAGAAAAGCGCCAATCTCTCGGCTCAAAATCGGTGGAGACATTATAGACTCCTCGGGTTCTTAGCATATGCTTAGAGCATACAAGATGTCGAGTTTGCGACTGTGAGGTGATACTCGGTGTCGGTTGGCAAGGCCAGTGTTGTTGCTAATGCAGTAAG
Organism: Agave tequilana; assembly: GCA_038442645.1. Lineage (NCBI taxonomy): Eukaryota > Viridiplantae > Streptophyta > Magnoliopsida > Asparagales > Asparagaceae > Agave > Agave tequilana. Next base: position 38,146 of record JAVJIF010026591.1, read on the forward strand.
AGAGTCCGCCTTGGTATTCTGAGATCGAGAGACGTGCCCGATGTAGAAACCTTCGAATAGATTAGCCAATTCGATGGCTGTGTGGTAATAAAGCACCAAATCCTCGTGGCGAACTTCATATTCGCCTTTAACCTGATTGATAATCAGTTTTGAATCACCGTAGGCTTCAGGGTAGCGTACTCCCATTTCATGGGCGAGCTGAAGACCAATAAGCAGAGTATTATATTCCGCTACATTGTTAGAGCATGATTCTGTTAGAGAAAATGCTCTAGGAAGGACATGATTCTGTGGGGAGATAAACACAACCCCTACTCCGGCAATAATCTTGCCTTTAGGGCCCATTCGCGATGCTCCATCGAAGAACATCTGCCACACTTCCTCTTCTGAGGTTACATTGGAGTCGAAGACTTCATCTGGAATAGCCTCGTGAAGTTTTGAATGTTCCGGAACTGGATGAGCAGCCAAGAACTCTGCAAGGGCCTGACCTTTAACCGCCTTCTGAGGGGTAAAGATCATGTCGTATTGAGACAAAAGAAGTGTCTATTTAGCCAATCTCGAATTCAGTGATCCTAGCTTTGTCATAAGGAGACGCAATGGGTTCACTCTGGAGATGACATGTATGGTTTGGCCGACCAAATAATGTCGCGTCTTCTGAACAGCAAAATGAGAGCTAAACACCCTTTCTCGATAGGATTATAGCGAGATTCCACCCCTATCAGAGTCCTGCTTAGATAATAAATGGTTTGCTCGTGACCATTGTCGTCCTTTTGAGCGAGGAGGGCACCGAGAGAATAATCCATAGCTTTTACATAAAGCAAGAATGGTTTCCCTGATGTAGGGGCCACTAAGACTGGAGGCTTTGTGAGGTACCTCTTGATGTCTTCATAAGCTTCCTGGCAAGCTTAATCCCATACGAAGGAAACACCCTTTTTCATGAGTCGGGTGAACGGTTGACAGCGGCCTGAGAGATTTGCGATGAATCTTCTGATATAAGCCAGTCTGCCTTGCAAGCCTCTAAGCTCTTTGAGATTCCTCGGTGGATGCATGCTCTGAATAGCTTTGACTTTGTCTGGGTCAAGATGAATCCCTTTTGATGTAACAATAAACCCAAGGAACTTGCCACTTGACACTCCCAAGAAGGATTTTGTCGGATTCATTTTCAACTGATGAGCCCGCATTATGTCGAACATCGTTCTCAAGTCATGAAGATGGTCATCTTTGCTGCGGCTTTTGACAGCAATGTCGTCGACATAGCATTCTAACCGTTTTCGGAGATGATCGCGGAAGATTGTGCTCATTGCCCGCTGATAGGTTGCTCCGACGTTCTTCAGTCCGAAGGGCATTACAGTGTAGCAATATACCCCCAATGGTGTTCGGAACGAAGTATGCTTCTCGTCGTTGGGATACATCTTAATCTGGTTGTACCCTGAAAAGCCGTCCATGAAAGATATCCTTTCGAATCCATATGTGTTGTCAATCATGACATCGGTGATGGGTAGCGAGAATTTATCTTTAGGACAGGCCGTATTGAGATCACAGTAGTCGATGCAGATCCATATTTTCCCGTTCTTCTTGAGGACGGGGACGATGTTAGCTACCCAATCTGGATGTTGTTCCTCCCGGATGAAGCCACATGCAATGATCTTGTGAACTTCGGCTTCAATAGCTTCCATAATGTTCGGGCGAAACCGACGTTGTTGCTGCTTGACTGGCTTGACGTCGGGCTTGATATTTAGACGGTGCACGGCTACTTGTGGATCAAGTCCGGGCATGTCTTCGTAGCTCCATGCGAAGACGTCTATATACTCCTTTACGAGTATTATCAATTCTTCCTTTTCCGTAAGTGATAAGCTTTCACTTATAAAGATGGGCTTAGGGTAGTCTTGACTGCCTAAGTTGACCTGCATCACCTTGTCTTCAGTAGGTGGCTCGTGCAGTTCGAATCGCTTTTCCCATTGGAGGTCCAAATGCTGGGCCCATGGTTCCTCATCAACAGCTTCTGCGGGCTCCAATTGACTGCTTGAAGTGATATTAACGGTGAGGTTTTCGAACATCATTCCCACACTGACGTCTGAGTCCCACTCGGAGGATGAGGCTGAATGTGATGGAATTGATTCATTGTCTTTGGCTTGAACCGTTGCTGACGATGTGGGTGTAACGTATCCCAACCCCTTGCGTGTACTATCATAGTAATTTGCAGGCTTCCCTTTAGGCACAAAGTTCCGCATCAAGCCGCGCCTTCCTTTTCCAAAATTCAGGCCTGCTCCATGCTTCAAGTCGTATCCCATTTTCTTCATAATATGGCGCGCCGGCCACGCGTAATGGAAGAACTGTGGAGTGTCTGAATCTGAACTTGAATCTGTAGCTGTGGGTCCCCGTGGTTGGGTTCTACCGAAGATTATCGGTAACTGACCTTGTTTGGACGGAGGGATCACTAGCGTGGCCCCTTCTATAGCTTCCATAGGTGTGCTGGATGCACTTAGTTTATGCAAAGGCATATGCAGAGAGCTATCCGTAATGGATTCAAACAGCCCAACACTCGCAGGATAATCGAAAGAAATATTATCATTAATTACCCATTCACCTTCATCTTCAGAAGGAGTATTACATTGGGGATTATTAAGACATGCTATAATTGGTTCACCAATCAAAATGGCTGGCATGCCTGCTTCGGATTCCGAATCCGCCTCATTGCCACTTTCATTCTCGTCTGGCAATGGTTCTTTAGGTATTCCACCGGGCGTCAGTGAAGTAATTTTCCACCCCTTTGAATGATTGCTTCTCAGCAAAGACAGTTCGTACTGTCGCGTCATCTTCAACATATTTGAAGCATTGGTGCAGAGTAGAAGGAACGATCCAGTTGGCATGGATCCATGGTCGTCCTAGCAGCAGGTTATATGACGTGTCAGCGTCAATGACATAGCATGTCACTTCTGACTTCAGGCTCCCGATTCTGCAACGGAGCCGGATTTTCCCAAGTGGGTGACTGCTCCCGGCATTGAAACCGTATATTGTAGTGGTGGTTGCGGACAACCTATACAGCGGTATGCCGAGGAAGTAGAGAAGCCTTTTGGGGATGATGCTGAGTGCGGACCCCGGATCGACTTGTATTCTTTCAATGCACGTTGAACCGATATATCCGGTGTAGTACAAAGGTCGATCGTGCTTGTTGTCTTTGAGAAGCATATCTTCTGCCGTGAATGTAATGGTGGGCAACTTTGATTGTGTGTGATGACATTCTGGGCAAGGATACTGAATGTCATCGTTAGGGACCTCTGACATGCATGTCAGGAATGATTCTGAATTAGCCAGCGCACCCCTGAGTGCTTCTCTTGTCTCCTTTGAGAGACGAAGGAGCTCGTGTATTGTAATACGAGCTGGAATATTGGCCAAATGAGCCAATATGTCAAAACGAAAGGGCGTGTCAAGCCCTGGGCCTGATGGTTTCTTCAACACCTGATCAAACCGTACCTCCTTAGGCTTTTCTTTTCCCTTGGTCGGGATTGGAGTGGATGCTGGCATTTGTACTGAAGTTGTTTGCTGTTGTATCTCGTCAGTAGACTTCTCATACTGCCTCAAGTATGATTTTCCAGATCGGGTGCCTGTCTGTTGAGGTAGGTCGGCCTGCATTGTGCAAGCATGCTTTTCTCCTTCTGAATCGCTGAGGGAAGCCGATGTAAGATTGCCGTCGTCTGGCAGGATGGAGATGACATTGCAAGATTTACCCTTTGACTTAGGCTTCTTTGAATCCCACTGCACATCTTGGACGAGGTCTGGGTGTATCCACATGACTTTTCCTGTCTCCAATGTTAAGGGAACAAGACCCTTATTGTTTTGAGTTATAGTTGGAGGATGCTTGACGTCCAACCGTGGCGTGGGGGCTGGATAGGTCCCGTCAGGAACTGTGACCTTTGGGGTTTTGCCGAACTCGAGGGTCACCATATTGGCAGTGACTTTCTTCTGCTCTGTCTTTAATGTCAGAACCCCGGCGTCGACCAAGGCTTGAATTCTATCTTTGAGGACATAACATTTGTCGGTAGGATGGTGAATCATCCTGTGATAGAGACAGTATTTAGGATCGTTTGTGCGTCCTATCTCATTGGGACGCCGAGCATCTGGTAGCTTCATTTTATTCCCTTTGTGGAGCAGATGGAATATCGTGACCACCTGATCGTCTTTGAAGGAGTACTGTTTTGGAGGGAACTTAGGCTCCTGATTATTGAAGCCACTCTTCTTGGCCTTTGACTGCACGTCCCCGGACAATTCCACAGACATAGTCTCTTTCCCTTTGGCTTGAGAAGACTGCGGTAGGTCGCTACGTCCTTTACTGTTCATACCCCATTTGCCTCTAGGGGTGGATGGTTCGAACTTTTTAGCCGATTTTTCGGCTATCTCAGCTTGTTCGACCAATTCTTTCCAAGTGTGGGCCTTGACAGCCCCCATGCGAACTTCTACTTGGTCTAGGAAGTTGTGGCTATATGTTTGTAAGAGCATGGGTAGTGGCATCCTGCTGGGCACATCAAGATAAGTTTCTGAACCGTTCAATGTAGTCACGGACAGATTCGCCCTTCTTCTGTATGGTGGAGAGGAATTTGTCCATGGTCACCTCGGTATCATCCTCATAGAAACGAGAGAGGAACCGGATTTCCAGGTCGATCCAGGAATTGATAGGGCCCGGAGGGAAACTTCGGAACCAGTCAAATGCCACCCCCTTTAAGGTGCCAATGAACAGTCTGGCCATGATGGCGTCGTTGCTTATAACATTACCAGTCTGAGACCGGAAGTAGTAGATGTGCTGATTTGGTGAACTCTTACCATCATACGTATGCAACATTGGTGGTTTGAACTTCGGCGGATATGGCACCGAATCCCACTCTAATGGGTAAGGACGGACTGCCCTACTTTCTTTAATTCATCCCTCTGGGCTAGGGATGCAATTTGAGCTTGGAGGCCCTTAAGGACTTCAGCGTCTAGAGAAGAACCCTCCTTGAATTTCTCCGTCTTTGGCTGATCATTGCTAAAATGTTCCTCCTCATCATGATTGCTCCCGGCATCATTGTCATTCCGATTGCTGAGGAGTTGAGCAAGCATCTGTTGAATGTTGTCCAGAGCTTCTTGCTGGTCTTGGAAGTTTGCTCCTGAGCTTCCAAACGTCGACGAAGGTCTTCGTTACTATTATCAGCCATGTTGACTGATGCTCTGTCTGTTCGCACTGAGCTAACTGTCGCCGAAGAGGCGTACCCACTGTCTTCGTCTTCTTCATCCGATGGCTGGGGTGATTTCCTAGGCTCTGGCGAGGCTAGGGCCGTTGAGGAGGAAGGATGTTCATAACTATAGGGTATCGCCACCTAGATCTGGTGTTTCGGAAAATACCTTCTTCATGCACCAAGACTTCGCTTAAGCCTGGGCTGTAATCTGGATCTGGGGAGCTGTAGGGGGTGTCGTCAGATGTTTGTCTTCCCCTGCGTAACTCTCGTCCTCTTCCGGTTATGTTGACGATGCAGAGGGTGGATGTCGTGAGACGCTCCTTTTGCGATGCTTCATCGGGGCTTGTACCGACAGTCGATCAAAAACTGATCGCCGGCCTGGAGAAGTGGCGAAGATTGGTGCTAACCGGCAATGGACCGAGTGGACTGTCACCAACTGACATCCTACTTGTTGACAACAGGAGGAAGAGGTTTGTTTATTTGTCAACAATTCCTGCAAATCAGACCCACTTGGGCCTAAACAATCCAGCACAGAGGCTCTTTTGGATCGTGAAAAGTCACCTAGAGGGGGGTGAATAGGTGACAATGCTAATCTATGAACTAAATGCGGAATTTAAAAACTTAATTGCAATTTACACTCAAGTGCTATCAACAAGTGATGCACACAACCAAGCCAAGCAAATATGAATGAGCAATGTAAATAAATGCAAGGCACAAAGTAAAGAGAGAGTAGAGAGAGAGCCAATGGATCAAGCGTAAATACAAAGATATGTTATCGAGGTTCGAGCACCCAGCTCTACATCCCCGCCTTCGACACACGAAGGATTTCCACTAGCTCGTCCACCTAGGACCCTTTACAAGGAGTACCCAACTCCTCTCTTTACAAATACAACCTCCTCCTTGAGGCACCACTCCAAGCCAACAATCACAACCTCCTTCTTGAGGCAAATTTACAAACCAATACAACAAACTCCCAATCACCAACCAATACAAGGATCACCTCTCAACTAGAGGGATACAACCCAAAGCACAAAGCTAAGAAAAGATTGGGTTACAACTTGGTGGTCACAACAACAACCACAAACAACTTCTTCTTCCACACAAATAACCTATAGATATAGATAGTAGATTTTTAGCTCAAGTGTGGAGAAAACAAGGGATATGAAACCAGCAACTCAAGAAAAAACCTTGGGAAACAAATGAAATCAAGATATAGAAGTTCAAACAAAAGCTTTTCCCAAAATCCCTTTTCTTTGGTTTTTCAAACCCTAATCAAAAACACAAAAGATTGTTCATTTTGAATCCAAAAACCTATTTTCTTGCCAAAAACACCAGAGAGATAGAAAATTTTAGCCCAAAAATTCTTAGAGAAAAACTCTTTCAAATGGGGTATTTATAGGCAATTTAGAAAACTAGCCGTTTACAGAATATTTGCAGTTTTACCCTGCCGGTCGACCGGCCCGGTCGACCGCCCAACGGTCAAATTCTGAACCGTTGTGGCTACCGGTCGACCGCCTCGGTCGACCGAGAATTCCTGAGAGCCAACAGCTCTCCGTCGGTCGACCGCTTCGGTCGACCGGCTACAGAGTCAGCCAGCGTGCACGTATCTGTGCACGTCGGTCGACCGGAACGGTCGACTGGCTTCTTTGGTGCGGTCGACCGTACCAGTCGACCGGCCAAGCCTGGCAGACAAAAGTCAGGTCTGAAATCTGAGGAAAATTAATGTCAAACAAATTCTTATAAATTACTAAAAATCCTCAAAAATAGTTTTAGCATTTTGCATTGATATATAAACATGTGATAAAAGTTTTGACTCAAATATCAAGCAATTAAAACTATTTTTGTATCTTATCGTATTTATCAAAAACCAAAACTTGTATTTTCTAAAACTCGGATTTTGAATAGAAAATACACATTGTCCAAACCTATCTGAAATACAAAATATGATATTTAAACATTTTGAAGCATGTTGTATATGAATAGAAATTCAATATACAAGAAACATATATATATCATGATTTTTGTCATTAAGTCCAAAAATATGTTTTGTTGTAAATACCAAAACATAAAACACATGGAATAGATTACCAAACAAAGTTTGTCTAAACAATTGAAGCATGCATGTATATAGAACAAATCATATATACATTAAACCATGTAAACTTGTTTTGATCTATCTATTCATAAAAACCAAGATCGGTTAAACCAAAAACTGAAAAAAAATATTCAAAAACATGAAACGTGTGTGTTGTGAACTTGAGCTTATCATACTATACTAATCTTTACAATTTGGCTCTAAACACAAACTAAACTAGGGATACCTAAGTCTTCTTGTAGAGCGCCGTCTCCAAGTTGACTCGGTCCAAACCGTGATTCACCAAGCAAGTGCTATATATGATCTTTGATGCGCGGGCTCTTGAACCAACATGTGCAAGCTTCCAAATCATCTTGTTGAAGCTAAACACCAACTAATATCTTGGTTAATGATCTGAAACTAAAATCACAACATTATTAGTACACATAACTACATGAGTTAATCATCATCAAAACTAGAGTGGAAGGCCTTTGGGCCAACAATCTCCCCCTTTTTGATGATGACAAAACTCATGGAGTTATATATGCATGGATTAAAGTAAAGCTTCAATGAAGCTCCCCCTTAACTCATGCATAGGAATAAACAAACAATAAGATGCATATAAACAAGGTTCTTGACATAAAATGAATATGCATATGAAACATGCTCTTGATTCCAATTAAAACAAAACAAATAACTTACCAAACAAAACTCTTGATAAAAACAAAACTCATAATGCTCTTGATACCAATGGATATTAATAAAAACAAAACTCATAATGCTCTTGATACCAATGGAGATGAAACTGAACATAAAACTAAAAACTCATGCATATCAACTCCAAATTCTTCTCCCCCTTTTGTCAATCATCAACAAAGGGGTAAAACAAAATAGATATGAATTCTTCTCCCCTAAATATATGAAATAAAGAATCAATAAACTACTTCAAGGGGTGACACCAAAAATGATACCAATTAAAAAATTGTCATTGAAGTACATTATGATACCAAAAGAAAGTGAACATAAAAACATTTAAGAAATGCCTACCAATTACCAATTGAAAGTAAGAGGGGCATTGAAAACAAATATGATATCAATTGAAATTAAAACATATTGAAAATAAAACACATGATACCAATTTTGAGTAAA
>JAVJIF010026592.1:0-61724 GCA_038442645.1 Agave tequilana
TCCAAAACTCCATTTTCACTATTTCAACTACACTTGCACCCTCCAAATAGTTTGGGTTTAGGGCTTTCACTGCCCGTCTCTCGCCACTTCCGGCCATCTCCAGCCACTTTCGGCCGCCGCCGGCGAGGCCCGACCATCCCTTTTCCTTTTCTTTCTTTCCTTCCTTTCTTTCCTTCTTTCCTTCTTCTTTCTTTCTTTCTTTCTTTCTTTCTTCACTTCTTTCTTTCTTTCTTTCCTTTATTTCCTTTCCTGCGTCTCTTACTCCCTCATTCCCCCTCTCTCTATTCTATTGTCTCTCTCACTCCCCTTATCTCCCTGTCTCTCTCTGAGTTCAATTGCTAGAAGCGGAGCAGAACCCCGCGTCCAAGCAATACTTTAACGCGACCTTCGCGTTCTTGTATCAACGTGACGCGGAGCTCATGCTCGCGTCTGTATTCTTTTCGTGTTATAACTTAAATGCAGGTCTTGAACCCCGTTTCTGTGGCATCTATGCAACGCAATCCCCCTCGTCTGCGACACACGCGTCTCACTCTCAACACTGCGTCCCCCTGTAGACACACACACACACACTCTCTCCCCCCTGTACACTCTCTCCCTGCATCTCTCTCCCTCTGCACTCTCTCTATGGACTTCTCTCTCTAGCTCTCTCTTTCTCTCTCCTCTCTCTCATTCTCTTTCTCTCTCTTAATTTCCTTCTCCCTCTATCACTTTCTCTTTAACGCATGTTTGCGTTGGTTACCTGAATTTCAGAGATCAGGGATTTCACGGTGTTTTCTGAAGACTTAGGCAAGTGTTCTCGCTTGCCTTTTAGATTTTCCAGCTCCGTCGGGTCAACTTGTATTGTCTTATGTATTTGTATATAGAACTAACACCTTCTGTAAGTACCTTTACTTTCAGGCCTAACCTCTGGGTACAACCAGTGAGGTTTTAAAGTCCTCTAGACTTTCTCTATGCTACGCCTAGTAGGCGGACCTAGCGTCAACACTTTACCACTTACTTTGTTCTAACATAGTTATCCCGTGAGCATGGCGTCCCCGTGAGCGGTAGTATGGCGTTCATACGCTTGTTGCGACACGACACGTGTGTCTAGCTACGTTGCGAGCGGTAACCTCGCCGAGCGTGATAGCATTTAGTGTTGTACATTAGCTTCGCTCCAGCCCCGCTTAACTCTGCTTGAATGTTCGCTTGCTTACTGAATTACTTGCCTGTCAGTTTATCGATTCTTCTATTAATGGTTGTGAAGAGTTTGAAATCTTACTTATACAATTTTTCCCAGAAAATGCTCGATTTTTCGGTATTGTACCAATCCTTTGTACAGTACGGTTTTCCTATATCGCTTGACATGCTTTCGCTTGATGTACTTGTATATACTATGCTGTCTCTTGTCACCTGCCTGATGTCACCCTCATGTCATGTTGCCACCTGACACCCTACATGCTACTACCTGACACTTGCTTCTTGCTATGACATGACTTATCACCTGCCTCCTAACATATTAATACCTGATCTGTGATTTTCATATTTACGGGAATACTATACTTGTTATCCTGTATTACATACAGTAACTTGAATCTTGTACTTGTTATCCTGTATTATATATACAGTGATCTAAATCTATAGTACTTAGTACTCCTGAATTCCTGATCATGTCTTGCACCTGCTATTCCCGTAAATTGATAATTACATAATAAATCATAAAAAGGAACAACTTGTATCAGGTCGGGGGAAACTTGTGGCTATCAATATATGTTCGTGGTTATAGTGGCCCTAGGTATGTTGTGCAACTAAAACTTGCGGTCTGACCTGTAGGCCTCCAAGCGACGAGGGGAGTGCTGGCTCCCTCCTTCATGGTACCATCTTGATAAAGATATTCTATAAGACCCTCCTATACGCCTTGCGGCTAGTTCCGAACACCAGCAACAGAACGTCCTGGACCGTGGTCCTGGGCATGTACGGGACCCACTGTAAACATTCTTTGTTGATACCCCTGTTGGTTTTCAATAACAATCTTACTTTACTCAGATGTGGATATATGTGTGTTGGGATGCTAGTTCACATATCTAGACATCTGGGTAAGATGAGTAATAATAATATATAAAAGATGCCAGCTATGGATCCGTTGTATGCTTTGCCATGTTTGCTTGTCTCGAGTTTTATTTCGGATTTCTGATTTTATGATTATTATACTATTCCTGTTCATATCATGTCTTTCCACTTGTATTCTATTCCAACTGTCTCTAGCTCTTATCTTATCATACTATGAGTCTTCCCTACTTGATATCATTTGCTGTATATATACTTGCTCATGCATGCTTGTGCTCACGATACAACTTTCAATGCATGTTTATGATTCAGATTTATCGATACACATGTGCTTATCTATGCTCGTCACTTGGCATTCGCATCACCGCTCGTCGGGAGTTCAGTCTGACTCCCCTTAATCCTCATGTCCAGGTCATGGAGCTTGGAGCGTGTGGATTCTCTTAGTTGCTGATCAGAGTGGCGCAGCTGAAGCGTGGATCCCTAGCAGACCGTCCAGATGCCCCATCCTTCTAGGCTCCTTACTCAGCTCTGGAGTTTTCCTGTTATGGCTCTGAGCCTCCATTTATACTGTTCATACTTGTATATCACCTTGTATTCTTGCATTTGTGCCTATCGGTGATGTAATATTTGTCACCTCTGGTGATAACTTTGTAATTGTACTCATATGTTGGAATGTATAATGCACCACGTTCTTCTGTACTCTGATTCTTGTCTGTACTGATGCTTAGCGTATATACGTGAGGGCATTTCTGACCTGCGTATATACGTCACAGTAACGTCTCCGTACCCGCAGGATTAGGGCGTTACATTAATACTACACCTCTGACATTCCAAACTCCACTTGTCAATTCTCGTTAATAGAAGGGCAAGTCCTTAGAATTGCTCATATCGTAAATCAACTTCTGTCATGTTAATATTACATCTCTGACAAATTACTGTTAAGTTTAACACCACACCTCTAACACTAAATATGTTGTTTGGGTGAGGAATGAGATAAGTTCATTTTCCTATCTTAATTGTCTTTTAGTTTTAAAAAAAAATCTCTTATAATATTATCTCTTATTTTGATAATAAATAATGAAGTTATGGACTGAGACTGGTAGATTGGATAATTTTATCTAAAAGATATGAATCCCAATGAGTAGTTGATTTGCTTCTACAAGAGAATATTCTCTCTCAGGTTGGATTTTCTGAATTTACGGGAAATTATTCTAGAGTTTCATGTGAAGGATATGAAAAAATATCTTGGCAATTTTTAAATTATCTATTCACGGGAACTACATTTGAGTTTTACATATTATCTATACATGAGTATTTTTAAATTGCAACAATTTTGTATTTCTCGGAGATTTTCATTTAAAAATTTATTAAAAAAAAATTGATCTCTTTGAATCCGAATAAAGAAATTTACCAATTATATTCATCAAATAATTAAGGTGCGTCAAGTATTCTCCGATCATCTTTTGTGCATGCAAGAAAGATGAATTTTAAATGTCAATAAAAGAGATAAGTTTCTCTTCTTTTATTAAGATATCTTCAGAGATGCACATACTTCAGTGTTCAAATTTTAAAAAAAAAAAAGCGGCAGTGATATTTTTCAGTATCCAAAGTGTTTGTTTGAACTGGATGCATGTGGCAAATTTGAAGATTTTATTTTGTATTTTATTTATGTGTTTCAATATTAAATTTGGACCCTATTAGTGTTCTATTATGTGGATTGTCAATCTACATTGTTGAAACACAAATGGTATTAAATCGCATATTGATTAAATATATGTTACAACCGCAATGATAATCATGATGACTAGACATTTCATGTCTTATTTATCCATTTGGTTATGAATTCTCAGAGGTATGGCTATTTGGCCATTTGTTTACTTACAGTTTAAAATTCATTTATTATGGAATTGTTCAAGTTGAGAATCATAGTATTACAAATCCACTTTATATTATTTGGGGACTTGTAATTGAGATGTTGAATTTCATCTAAGTTCAGTTTCTCTTATCTGATTAGATATATTTGAAATATAATTGTTGCTATTTAAAATCATGTAATGTCATGAACGATGAGATTCACATACTCTGCGAGTGAACTAATTCCAATCTTAAATAGCAAATTTTGATCTGCAGATACAAATATACTAAAATTCAGTATATACAATCATAATTTTCTTTTTAAGTTTGTATAAGTTTCCTATCAGTTTCGCATAAGTTCATGAATTATTATACTATATAATCGACAACCCCGTAAAGTTTTTGACAATTTAAGGTAAATGCGATTTTTCTGATCAAATTGTGAATATAAATATCATTGTTTGTGTTCAATTAAGTTTTTTAGGGTTTTCACTAAGGTTTCATTGATGAAAGCAAATATCATCACATTTCATAAAGTACAATATCCAATGGGGTTTATATGAGATAAGATTAACGATCATCTGAGTAAAACCTAATATGACTAGGTAGATCTACCCAAAGGTAAACTATTCAGTAACATATTTTGTTTTACTCTTATTTTGGGACCCTCTAGTTGTGACCCATTAAGATTGACAGTGGTGCTAGGTTATTTAAAGTTTTATATATTACCCAAAGGTGATTATAAAATTTTTAAGTAACCTAGTAGGGTAAGATAGACTACATGTGTCGGTAAGATTAGGATAACCCTAAGCCCAAAGGATAGGAAGTGTCTGTAATTGAACCGAACATGGTTAGTCTAGTCTTGAGTATGATTCTATCATCAACTGGGTACAATCATAATTAGTCATTGCCCAAAGGCAAGATTAAATTGTTGATTGTCGGACCCGCAGAGTGGAAAGGCATGAACCATGAACACAATGCCACTCTGACTCGACCATCCTAACCCCGGATAGGTTCGTGACAGTAAAGAATTAATGCACATATATTCACATAATTTTATTATGTGTCAGTAAATATTAATCCTGTCAAGAATTTATTTTCGCTGCAGTTATGGATCACACCTTAATTCAGAATTTTTAAGTAACCTAGTAGGGTAAGATAGACTACATGTGTCGGTAAGATTAGGATAACCCCAAGCCCAAAGGATAGGAAGTGTCTGTAATTGAACCGAACATGATTAGTCTAGTCTTGAGTATGATTCTATCATCAACTGGGTACAATCATAATTAGTCATTGCCCAAAGGCAAGATTAAATTGTTGATTGTCGGACCCGCAGAGTGGAAAGGCATGAACCATGAACACAATGCCACTCTGACTCGACCATCCTAACCCCGGATAGGTTCGTGACAGTAAAGAATTAATACATATATATATTCACATAATTTTATTATGTGTCAGTAAATATTAATCATGTCAAGAATTTATTTCCGCTACAGTTATGGATCACACATTAATTCAGAAGCATTTGACTGGAATAAAGACCTTGACATACTCAAATTATTCTTCATGAAAGATGAAACTCCAGATAGTATTGTGTTTATTGACTATAATTTTGTGCTAGCTAAAGACAAGCTCATTATTGAGCGGCTACTGATGCTCAAAAGACAGCAACTCAGGTGTCCATCAACAAATGGGTTAGCCAATAAGATGAGTATTCTCATAATTAAGTCTTCTATAGACCCATTATGAGTGTTGGAATTCCTGAGAAGGGGAATGCTAAGGATTTGCTAGTTTGAGAGATCTGTCAAGGGTAGGCACTATAATAGAGTTCATAGAAACTTTAAACAAGTTTTAAATTTTTGCCATGATTTAAATTTGAAAGAATTCTTTTATGTGTCATTTTGAGCATACTTTGATCTATACTCCAGAATAATTTCTTTTGAATATGATGTCATTTTTAAGAATTCTGGTTGTAGTGCTAATTTGAATGAATCTAGTTTTATTATCCATCTCCATGGTGATTCCGTTGATTCTGATTTGCTGGTTGATAATTCATTCAAACTGACATTGGATGCATCATATGAACAATTTTTATCAGGTGCCAGTCTTTATCGTAGTATTTTGCCTACTGCAAAATGCTCTAGATTTTCCTACAGTCCTCTAGGTTATGGCATAAACATTTTGGGCATATTTTCTCACCCTTCTCGGGAAAGTCATAGATATTCATATATTCATTAATGATTTCTTTCATTATGCCCATGTCTTTCTCCTCCACAAGAAATCAGATTCCTTAAAAGTTTTCAAGATTTTTCAATTAGGAGTTGAGCGACAATTGAATTGAAAGATGAAAGTTGTAAGGTCTGATCGAATGGGAGAATATTATGCCTAGATCGATCAGGATGATCAAAACTCTGGACCTTTCTATAGTTTTCTGAAAGATTAAGAAATTGTTACTCAATAATACCATACCTGAATTTTTTATTATCCTATGTTGTAGTATAAATGATATTGTTCTTGAATCTATCACTGTATTTGATCCTACAAGAGCTCTTTCGCTTAGGAGAGGAAGTACCTTCTACATTGTTAGACTATATATTGATTGATTAAGTTACTTTTGACTTATACAGTTGATTTAATTATTGATACAACATGGTGATATTTGGTCTTGTAACCGAATAGCTAAGTGAGATTATGCATTGCTTATTGAATGATTTCATTTCTGCACTCAAACTTTAGGTTGGCAACATAAAGGAGTTTCATTTTACATTAGCTTCTTTTGTCAATCTGATGCGCTAAATTTGACATAGTGCATAAGACCACACTGGAGAATATTACAGACCCACTTACCAAAAGACTTTTAGTGACTACTTTTCAGGGACATTGTGTATGCATGGGGGTATTAGAGTCATCGTGATTATTGTTTTTCTGAGTGGGAGTATATCTGTGATTGTCCTTTTGAGTGGGAGTTTTATGTCAAATTTTCAGTAATGTCATTTGTGTCCTTAGTACATTTTATATTTCAGTTTCATGAGATTTTTCTCAGACAGTTATTATGATGGCATGCAGTTATTATTTGGTATTTTATTTCAGCTGATATTATTAAATGCGCATTTATAATGTTAAAGTTAAAGTTGTGCAGTTGCACATGTTAAAGTATAAAGTGCCTTTGGAGAAGACTGCTGAGGATTCTCAAGATCGCTTAGGCTGGATGTGGGTAGGCTCCACGACCTTAAGCCTTCATCTCAATATGAGCGATGGTATTCGCATGACGGTCGTCTAAGTATTGAGATGACGTGTGTCTGGTAAGCACACGTTGCAGGACACTTATAGAAATGTATTATACACACTACATGTACATTTGTCATATACGTACTAAACTCCACCAATAAAGTATCTCTCGAAAGCTGTTAGGGTAATTAGCCCGAAAGTCCACGATATAAATTAGGCAAACGCATAAAGCTTGACCGAAATTTGTCCGTGAACCGTGTTAGTCATCCTCTTAGTCGTAGAGTGCCAGTAGTTTGAGTGTACCATGACTAACAATAAATTTCACGTGTGAGTTTTTTCAAAATCAAAGGATGGCCATCCGCTTTTAAAATAAAATTATGATATGGGATATAAAAGTTTTTCAAAATAAATATTTTTTCAAAATTTTTAGTCGGGTATGTCTCGAGTGGGAGATTGTAAGATATTTCCTGATTCGATTCATACCCTATTTCCTATCCCATATCATAACACACGTGCAATTTATGTTAGTCAACATATTAGGTGTGTCTAATAGGTGCACTAAGTTGTAAAGGTCGGGGGACCTGATACTACTCTCTAATTAGGGTTAGGGGCATTATGGGAAGGCCACTAATCAAAGGATTATATATAGAGAGGAAGTCCCTCTCTGCAGCCACGCATTATTCTCCACCCATAGGAGGCTAGGTTTAGCAGAGAGAAGGCTCTCCATCTCGTTCCCTACAGCGAAGATTCAGATCCGGGTATAGTTCATCATTCTTCGATAGTTCATCATCCTTCGAAAGGTATGTTATTTAAAGCCCCATCTCAAGATCCATTATACATGATTTTGATGTCTATACATAGAGGCAATTGATCCTGTTTTATTTATGTTAATTCTAACAAGAGGTATCAGAGCCTTGCTATGCTATCTATGTTTTAGGATCTAATCATGTATGATTATTATTAATTTTGGTTGAGAAGTATTATGTTTTAGGATCTAATCATGTATGATTATTATTAACTTTGCGAGCTCCAATTGTCACCACCGCAGTCGCAAGGGACGTTGGAAGGCGGTGTCTGACTGGCATCATTTGCTTCATCTGCCGACAAGGGGGGCACCATGCCAAGAGAAGCAAGTTAAGGACTATGAGTAGAGGAGAGAGTGAGGTGGAGATGGGGCCTGCAACATCGTGGAGCATGGGGCAGTCGGAGATCATCGACGATCTAAAATAGGACTTGGTCATGCGGGTTTTTTCTCCAAGGATATGGCCTTTGGGGCTCATAGAGCGTAGGGGCCTCAAACAATGCCTTCAGATTCAGCCATCGGCACAGACGCGAGTGGCTAGAGAGGAGATCCTTCACTAAAGTTGTCCGCAGAGGGAAGAAAGTTGTATCGAGGGCTGATTCATCAGCATCGGTCGTGGAGGCCGAGCGATCAGATGATTAGCATGGGCTTTCAAAACTGAGCTTCTCATGTTCTCACCCTTATTCCTAGAATCCCCCCATAGTCTGAATTATTTGTAACCTAAACTCGGAATTGGATTGGCCTTCGTCAGTCATCAAGTTGGTCAATTGTTAACAATTCTTTGGAGTCTCATACATTCGAAACTTGTCGAAAAGTGTTAACTGAGCCATAGTTTTTTTGAAATGAAAGGTCAAATAATCCTCTTCCATTAGGTTTGGGCCTTCTATTTGAAAATCATACGCATCAGGATTAGCAGCTACTTGCGGTAAATAATAAAAGATTTTTAAAAAAATACGAAACACTGAATGCATTTTCTTTCCTTCTTGCAATTGTAAACTCCTGAGTTATCAACCTCTTGAGCCAACATCTTGCAATAGAGATTAACATGACACCGAGGACTTGGGGGCTGTTTTGCCAATGTAAAAGAGAGACGAAAACACGTGGGGCTCACGCCGTTAGATTTCTGACGTTTTCTGCTCAAAATGGAGAAAACACTGACATTGCATTATTCACGCATTGTCCACCCATTTTGCTGAGTTGGAGGTGGGTCTCACTCAATCGCGTTTCGGAGCAAACAAACATCTCGGCGGTAGGAAAACTCGGTGGGGCCTACATTATTAGCAGCTTTTCGGGCGTTTTCCGCCCACTTTCTGGGGGAAACAAACATCCCTTTAGGTTCTTAAACCTTAATTCGAAAAGGGAAAGTTCCTTCAGAGCCAAATATAAAGTAAAGATAAGTGCATGAAGTGTGTGTGGAATACAAACCGATATATCTGTTCAAGCGGGAATTTGAAGCTAATTAGGTGGTTAAATTGTACTTTAATACTCTAAAGTTTTATAGATAATGTATTAAATATCCTATTGATTTCTTTGTTGCGCATAAATACCTTATAGTATTTTCTCTTCGCACTTTAATATCCTCTAATAGCGTACTTTTATAATATTCTTTGAAATATTTCCACATGAGAAAAATAAGACTCTTTTAGACAATTATACTCTCCTCTTCATCTTTATTCTTTAAATCTTATTTATCGCATTTCTTAGGACCCATGAACTACAATATGAATACTTGTCCTCCTTTAATTCTTTTCCTTCTTTGTAACACAATTTATTATTATTCTTCTTCTATACATTTTCTTCGGGAATTGTCGCCCCAAATCACTTTAAAATATAATTTTAGAACAAAATTTGAAATCATATATAGCTTGTTTCGGATTAACTTGGAGAAATTTCAAAACCATTATAAAAAAATTTATAAATAAAAAATAATCTTTTCGGAATCATGTGTCACCTTTTCTTGAAAAATTCTAATCATATTTTTCTCATGTGTTTCTGTGAAAACCAGAGTTTGAAATTTAAAGCTTACCATGAAAACAGGATAGGAAGATGAGGGTAATTTTGTTCTTTTAGCTTTATTGTTAACATGAAAAAAACTATAGAGTATTTATGTGCAGTAATAAAAACTATAAGATATTTAAGTCCTATAGCTTTGAAACTTTAGGGGATTAAAGTGAAATTTAACCTAATTAGTGTTGGAATTGAAGAATATAAAAGCGAATCTTTGAGCTGAATTATGGCAAGATCCGTTGATCGAATCAATTGGATGATGGTTGGAGTGTGTTCTCCTTCCATTGGGGATGAACGTGGTATATTCACATGTTCAATTCCGACTTCGAATGAATGAGATATTCAAGTCTAAAGATTGCCTAATTCAAAGCTAAATGGGACTAAAGGTAGCTAAAAACATTTAGTCCCACATTGGCCATGAGATGGAAGTTTGTGGTGTATAAATAGAGAAAATTGAAAATAAAGGGCGTGCCCTTTGGGTACTTAGAGTTTTCGCGCGCGTTTGGGAGGGAACTATGCCCGCACATGCAGGCATGCGCGTGCGCCGCCGCTGGCGGCGGCCAGTGCCGGTGCCGGGCTCGGGCTCGGGCCTGGGTCTGGGTTCAGGTTCCTTACCCTGCCTGGTTCTTTTTGAATCAGATCTCATGGGTATGAATTGCGAGCAGACCCGCTCCGCTACCCGAACCAGACCCGCTCCGCCCCTCCAACGGACCAGCTCCGCTGTCAGGATTCGAACCGATCCGCCAAAGGTTGCGGACCAGTTGGACGGCCAAAGATTGCGAACCAATTGGACAGCCAATAGTTGAGACTGTTGGGCGCGTCAGTTGGATAACCAACAATTGTGACTGTTGGGTCGAAAGGGTGCAACCTTTCATTGGGTTCGAACCCGTTGGCCCCTCCAGGAGCGCTATAAATAGCACTCCGATCTCTCAATTGAAACACACCAACTATCTCTGAGTTCTGAACACTTCAAGTTTCTGCGTTCTGAACTGGGAAGTGGAGTTCTGAAGTGACTTCCAAAAAGGGAAGTGGGAAATCCGTAACTCGGTTTCTGAAGCGACTTCCAAAGGAGATTCTGCAAAATTCATTCTGAAAGAGGGCTCAGGAAATTCAACAGATTTTTTTATAGAATTGTTGTCTGAATCTGGGACTTCTGAAGAAGAATATTCTTCAACCTTCCTTCATCCTCAACAGTGGGTGCTCCTCCAAAGTAAAGGCAAATATTCATCTGAAATTTGTCCTTGTACTGCTGCTTCAACGATCCTGTGGAAGGTACTGGTTGACTACGATTCGACCGTACGGTGATTTGGTAGTGCTATCCAAATACCGTGAAGGAGCGTTGTATCTTGGGAGACCAGCGTCCATTATCCCGTTAGCACCGGTGCGGGGGACGTAATTGTCTTAAGGAGATTCGCTCTAAGCGTACCTCACTCCAAATACTGTATAAGTGGATTAAGTCCTTTATACAGGGATATATTTTACAGTATATCGAGACTGATTTAGATTCAGTCTAATTGGTGTTTAACCAAGGAAGGAAATTGAAAGGTGGTTCTTAAATTAAGGAACGTTCTATTGAACGGAAAACCTCCCACCTGATATTTGCCGACCTGGCCAATTAGATTGTTGATATCTCAGTGATCTTGATTAGTTGTCAGATTGATTCCTGTTAAGCAGTATCCAACAATCTTAAGACAATTACGTTTTGAAGTTTCTTACTTCTATTCTGCTTGAACTTGTAGAAAATGTCTGAGACTAATCAAGATAGCTCAAGTAAGGCACCAAACATGCAAGCTTTGATGCTTACTCCACTTCCTAACCCGAAGCCGGAGAAGCCAGGAAAATTTGACGGCACAGAATTCAAGAGGTGGCAACAGAAGATGCTCTTCTACTTGACCACTCTTCATCTGGCCAGATTCCTGCAGGAAGATCCACCAAATACCGTGAAGGAGCGTTGTATCTTGGGAGACCAGCGTCCATTATCTCGTTAGCACCGGTGCGGGGGACGTAATTGTCTTAAGGAGATTCGCTCTAAGCGTACCTCACTCCAAATACTGTATAAGTGGATTAAGTCCTTTATACAGGGGATATATTTTACAGTATATCGAGACTGATTTAGATTCGGTCTAATTGGTGTTTAACCAAGGAAGGAAATTGAAAGGTGGTTCTTAAATTAAGGAACGTTCTATTGAACGGAAAACCTCCCACCTGATATTTGCCGACCTGGCCAATTAGATTGTTGATATCTCAGTGATCTTGATTAGTTGTCAGATTGATTCTTGTTAAGCAGTATCCAACAATCTTAAGACAATTACGTTTTGAAGTTTCTTACTTCTATTCTGCTTGAACTTGTAGAAAATGTCTGAGACTAATCAAGATAGCTCAAGTAAGGCACCAAACATACAAGATTTGATGCTTACTCCACTTCCTAACCCGAAGCCGGAGAAGCCAGGAAAATTTGACGGCACAGAATTCAAGAGGTGGCAACAGAAGATGCTCTTCTACTTGACCACTCTTCATCTGGCCAGATTCCTGCAGGAAGATCCACCAGAGCCTGCAACTGATGCATGGACTCAATGTGACTTCCTTTGTCGAAATTATATTTTAAATGGACTGGATGACTCTCTTTACAATGTCTATAGTCCTATCACAACGGTAAAGAAGTTATGGGCCAGTCTTGGCAAGAAGTACAAGACTGAGGATGCTGGTACCAAGAAGTTCGTCGTAGGACGATTTCTGGAGTACAAAATGGTGGACAGCAAAACTGTAATCAGTCAGGTGCAAGAGTTCCAACTTATCTTGCACGAGATATAAAGCTGAAGTTGAGAATTAACTCAACAAGAAAATCAAGATTCTAAAATCCGATAGAGGCGGAGAATATGAATCAAATGATTTTAGTGAGTTATGTGCTAATTTTGGTATAATCCATCAAACTACAGCACCATACACTCCTCAGCAAAATGGAATTGCTGAACGGAAGAACAGAACTTTGAAGGAGATGGTAAATTCCATGCTCGTAAGTTCTGGAGCTCCGCAGAACTTGTGGGGGAAGCTCTATTAACTGCAAATTATATTCTAAATAGATTACCCCACAAGAAACTTGGTCTTATACCATTCGAGTTATGGCAAGGAAGGACACATTCCTACCATTACCTCAAAATGTGGGGGTGCCTTGCAAAGGTGCTGGCACCATTACCTAAAAAGACTAAGTTGGGAGCAAAAACTATGGACTGCATATTCATAGACTATGCCTTGAATAGTAGTGCCTACAGATTTCTGGTTCATAAATCAGAAATACCAGATATTCATGTAAACATGATTATCGAATCAAGAGATGCTGTGTTCTTTGAAGATATTTTTCCATATAAACTGGAAAAAGATAAGACTTTTGGGAAAAAAACACATGAGAATGGACGTTATTCTTGTTACTGGTGAATAAGTATCGAAGTAGTCAAGTTCTTCTTTTTGTCGATAACCCTTGGCTACTAATCTAGCCTTGTACTTATCGATAGATCCATCGGGTTTTAATTTTCGTTTGAAAATTCACTTACACCCAATTGGTTTACTGCCAGGAGGCAAGTTTACCAATTCTCAAGTATGATTACTTAGTATAGATTCTATTTCGCTATTTATAGCTTCTTTCCACATTTGTGCTTCTGGGCTTGATATAGCCTCTTTAAATGTTTGAGGCTCGCTTTCAATAGCGTATGCTATGAAATCTGGACCAAAAGATTTTGAGATTCTAGATCTCTGACTTCTTCTTAGTTCAATTTCCGCATTAACAGTAGGTTCCTCGGGGCTTTCGTCCCTGAACGCCATTTACCGTGAAGCAGTTGCTCTCAAATGGAATTATCTTTATTGACTTTGTATCGTCAAAGGATAATTTAGCGGATCCGCTTACTAAAGGTTTAAGTGGAGAGCGTATAAACTGCGCATCGAGAGGAATGGGTCTAAAAACCTAACCTTACCGAGTCAGCTTAATGGAAACCTCACTTAGCGACTGGAGATCCCACGGACTAAATTCAAGAGAAAAATTAGTTATGATTGACTCAACAAGTAAGCACTTGGGAGCTTGACTCCAATCCATTCCTAAGGTGCACATAAGTGCTTTTCTACAAGTGGATTAAGGATAAGCTTAACGCTTTTAATGATGCCTATATCTTGTTACTAAACAAGTGGAGTAGAGTAGACTACTCTTAATAGGTCCATCACCTATGTGAGTATAGAGTTGGGTCGGCTCTTTGAGAATTTCTATGGAGGTTGTTATTCCCTAAAGATACTCTCTGAAACCAAGAATGTCCAGGGCTAAAGATTGCCTAATTCAAAGCCAAATGGGACTAAAGGTAGCTAAAAGCATTTAGTCCTACATTGGCCATGAGATGGAAGTTTGTGGTGTATAAATAGAGAAAATTGAGAACAAAGGGCGTGCCCTTTGGGTACTTGGAGTTTTCGCGCGTGTTTGGGAGGGAACTATGCCCGCACATGCAGGCATGTGCGCGTGCGCCGCCGCTGGCGGCGGCGGCCGGTGCCGGTGCCGGACCGGGCTCGGGTCCGGGCTCGGGTCCGGGCCTGGGCCTGGGTTCGGGTTCGGGTTCCTTACCCTGCCTGGTTCTTTTTGAATCAGGTCTCATGGGTATGGATTGCGAGCAGACCCACTCCGCTACCCGAACCAGACCCACTCCGCTACCCGAACCAGACCCGCTCCGCCCCTCCAACGGACCCGCTCCGCTGTCAGGATTCGAACCGATCGGCCAAAGGTTGCGGACTAGTTGGACGGCCAAAGGTTGCGAATCAGTTGGACAGCCAATAGTTGTGACTGTTGGGCGCGTCAGTTGGATAACCAACAGTTGTGACTGTTGGGTCGAAAGGGTGCAACCTTTCATTGGGTTCGAACCCGTTGGCCCCTCCTGGAGCGCTATAAATAGCATCCGATCTCTCAATTGAAACACACCAACTACAACACCAAAATCAGAATAAACTCTCTCTCTGAGTTCTGAACACTTCAAGTTTCTGCGTTCTGAACTGGGAAGTGGAGTTCTGAAGTGACTTCCAAAAAGGGAAGTGGGAAATCCGTAACTCGGTTTCCGAAGCGACTTCCAAAGGAGATTCTGCAAAATTCGTTCTGAAAGAGGGCTCAGGAAATTCAACAGATTCTTTTATAGAATTCTTGTCTGAATCTGGGACTTCTGAAGAAGAATATTCTTCAACCTTCCTTCGTCCTCAATAGTGGGTGCTCCTCCAAAGTAAAGGCAAATATTCATCCGAAATTTGTCCTTGTACCGCTGCTTCAACGATCCTGTGGAAGGTACTGGTTGACTACGGTTTGACCGTACGGTGATTTGGTAGTGCTATCCAAATACCGTGAAGGAGTGTTGTATCTTGGGAGACCAGCGTTCATTATCCCGTTAGCACCGGTGCGGGGGACGTAATTATCTTAAGGAGATTCGCTCTAAGCGTACCTCACTCTAAATACTGTATAAGTAGATTAAGTCCTTTATACAGGGGATATACTTTACAGTATATCGAGACTGATTTAGATTCAGTCTAATTGGTGTTTAACCAAGGAAGGAAATTGAAAGGTGGTTCTTAAATTAAGGAACGTTCTATTGAACGAAAAACCTCCCACCTGATATTTGCCGACCTGGCCAATTAGATTGTTGATATCTCAGTGATCTTGATTAGTTGTCAGATTGATTCCTGTTAAGCAGAATATCCAACAATTAGGTCCCCACATAACTTGTTGAGATAACAGGAAGATTCAATGAAGGGGACCTAAGCACATGTGCATGTAACACATATAGACACACATTTTACATAGAATTATGAGAGAGCATTAACCTTGTCCAACTTCACCAACCAAGTTGTCACCTGATTGCCTCCTATCAAGCTCTAGATGAAGGTTAGCTGTCTCTTCTCGACTGCAAACCATACCCTTGAAAAATCCGTAGACCCATCCATCTCGTTGGTAAGGAAAGGAAGTATTTATAATTTTTAGTAAGAGTAAGCATATAATTCTTTCATGCTCGAGAATAATCATTATACTCACGAAGCACTAAAAGTGATATAAAATTTGATACTGCTGCTTTGTGGGTCAGATTAAGAGATTGATGAAATTTAAGCAATAGTGCAAAGCCACTATTAATTAATCAAATTTTATGATGTAGAATTGGGAAGATATTACTGAATTTGCTGCAGTTTGGCAATAGTTGTGCTGGAAACTCTTCCCATGCCGGTCGATTCCAACTGATACAGTAGACTCCAACTGATATATCAACTGATTCAAGCTGATTCGAACTGATATATCGATTGATTCTAGCTGATTGCAGCTGATTCTGATTGATTCGACCCAATTTCGATTAAATATCACTGATTCTATCTTGTGGTCAGCCGATTGTATCGAAATCGACTGATTCTCTGAATGATGGATTTTACCCTTCTAATAAGCTCATCACCCAAGGGTAAGATACCATTATCAAGAAAGGGGATGGACAATATTACCAAGCGGTGGATTTTGCATTGTAATACTAATTGTGGGGAGAGAGTGTAAAATCTTGTTAGTAGAGTTTTTAACTCATAGTAGAAGAATTGATGAAGCATGGCAGAAACAACAATTCAGATACACTGATACGTGTCTACAAGTAAACTGGGCTGTCGACAGCAGGCAGCAGTTCCCAAAGAGTTCGACTTTGGCTGTCGACAGGCCCCTTGGGCTGTCGATAACGTTTTCCCGAGAGTTGGTTTGTCAGAGGCTATCGACAGGCCAAACGGGTCGTCATCAGCATTTTGCCTTTGAGAGAATTCGTGTGTGTTTTTGAATTTGTTTCTGATCTGAATTTAGAGTTTTGGGATTTCTTTTCTTCTTGGACTCCATGCCTATATAAAGGGAGTACTGTCCTACGCTATTGCATCTTGTACTTGATTGATTTAATATGATCTCTTTCCTCTTCTGTCTCGAGGACGTAAGCAATTGTCGAACCTTATTAAATCCGTGTGTTCTTGCTTCCTTTCTTTTATTTGCTTATTCATGTGATTGGCTACTATTTTTTGGTGTTACTGTTCTCTATTGCTGAGGTTCCAACAAGTGGTATCAGAGGTTTCCAGGTTCGACGGGGAGTTTTTGTTCGGGTGGAGAAATCGCTTTGGAGACTTCTACATTTTCAGTTGGAGGTAAAGATATGATCTTTCTTATTTGAATTTATTTTCACTAATTATTTTTCACATTACTTTGAGAAATCTATGAGGAGATGGCCGGAAGTAGTAAATCATTGGTGAAATCTGTGTGTCATCTTCTGACGAAGATTGATGTCATGAAGTTTGACAGCACAAATAATTTGAGGATGTAGAGATGTGAAGTGATGGATGCCGTGATGGCATCAAATCTCGAAGATTCTCTGCGTCCGGAAGAAAAGTCAAAGGAGACATCTGAGAAGGACTGGGATAAGATGAATAGGATGGCGTGTGGTGTCATCAGGTCTTATTTGATATAAGACATCAAGTATCATGTGTTGTATGAGACTTTCGCAAGGAAGATTTGGGAGATCCTCGAGAAGAAGTATCTAATGAAGAGCACCGAGTCTCAATTGCATCTGAAGAGGAGACTTTATCGCTTCCAATTGAAGAGAAGACTCTCCATTGGTGAACACATGAATAACTATACGAAACTTCTTATAGATTTAGTTAATGTGGATGTGGTGATCGAAGAAGAGGACAAGGCAGTGATTCTTCTGAATTCTCTTTCTGATAAGGAGTATGAAACCTTCATCCTAACCTTGATCAACGGTAAACAAACACTTAACTATAGTGATGTGTCAACTGTTCTTGTAAATTACAAAGTGAGAAAGAAAGAAAAACAGTCTTCTTTTAATGGCACAGCAGCAGAGGTGATGACTGCGAGAGGGATGGGTCTCAATCATAAGAAGGGTACGGGAGAGTTTGAAAAGTCTAAAACTAATAATCGTGAAGAGTTGAAGAAAATCAGTATGCTTTCTGCAGAGAAGAACACTGAAAGATTGATTATCTAAAAATCAAGTCGAAGAAGAAGGAGTCTAAATTAGAAGTCAACACCGCACAGACGCATGATAATGATTCTGACTCATCTAGTTATTCACTTTCTATCACCACCCCTATTGGTTGATGTTCAGAGGAATCTGAGTGAATTTTCGATATGGGTGCTACCTATCATGTTTGTCCAAAATGAGAATGGTTTGCTAGATTTAGAAAACTAGATGGAGGTTTGGTATCGTTCGGCAACAGACACACATGTTAGGTTAAAGGGATAGGTACAATTCACATCAAGTTGTTAGATGGGATGACACGAGAACTGAAAGATGTGAGGAATATGCCTCAGTTGCAAAAGAATTTGATTTTGGTTGGAACTTTGGAAGTGCAGGGTCTAAGAGGGACTCTTGGAGAAGGCATTCTCAAGATATTCAGTGGCTCATTGGTAGTTCTGAGGGCACTCGATGTAACAACTTATACTACTTGAAGGGTAGTACAGTTACAAAAAATTGACAGCTTCAGAATATTTGGAAGACGACTCTACCAGGTTATGACATATGAGGCTCAGACATATAGGAAAAAAGTCCTTGTAAGCTCTTACAAAGTAAGGATCAGTGAAAAGTGCATCTGCCTGTAATTTAGAATGGATGAACATGACGTTCTGGACTAGAAGACGGAGGTGAAATTTGGTACCATAACTCACCGCTCGGAAGATCTTCTTGATTGTGTTCACGTTGATATTGGGGGTCCTACCAACACTGCATCGCTTGGAGGCGATCTGTACTTTGTCTTATTTTTTAATGATATATCTAGGCAATGTTGGGTATACCGTATGATACAAAGGTTTGAAGTCCTAGATATATTAGTGAAGTGAAAGAATATGATGGAGAAACAGACTGGTAGGAAGATTAAGGTACTCCAAATTGATAGAGTTAGAGCGTACAAGGATTAATTTCTATGATTTGACCAGAACACTAGTATTCATATTCACTTCACAAATGGAATATATTAGATGGCTAAGGAGATAAATCGTTCCTTACTATCGAAGGTACAGTGCTTACTGTCTAATGCACAATTAGACAAATCGTTTTGGCTGAGACGTTGATGTATGCTAGCCATCTCATGAATTGTCCGTCATTGACCACGATAAGAGAGCAAACTCATTAGATATTTGGTCGGGTGAAGCTGCTCAGGACTATATTTTGTTGCGTGTATTTGAAAGTCTGACTTACTTTAGTATCAAAGATGGCAAGGTAAATCTGCGAGCAAAAAAGTTTGAGTTTTTGAGTGTCAAGAAGAATATGAAAGGTTACAAACTATGGGATCCCGAAAATAAGAAAATTGTGTTGAGCAAGCATGTCACGTTTGATGAGACTTTATTGTTGAAGTCTATCATCTCTCAGCAGGTTGAGAGCATGAAGACCAAGAATGTATCATAGTAGGTGGAGGTTGATGCTACTCCATCACCCAGTTGGTTTGATATCAGTTAAGATCTCATCGGATGTGATACTGGGTGGAGATAGCGTAGCTACTTTGGATGTTAAACCGATTGAAGATATTGATAAGGATGTCAAATTATTTGCAGCTATTGGAACCAAGATGAATTCATGAAAGAGGGTGACGAAGCATGAACCTCAAGTTAGTATGCTAGACAAGCTTAAATTGAAGGTCGTTATTCTCCATGATGGCATTAGTAAGGAGGTTCATATGACTCAGCCAGTTCGGTTCGTTGCTGCAAATTTAATTACAGTTGCTTGAGCTCGGTGGAGCTCGTTTGGATGAACTACGATGGCTTAATCTCCTAAGCAGGGGGTACATAGGCAACTGCACTGATCAGCCTGATAGAGTCGACATGGTATTATATAGTGTTCGGCTCATATTTGAGAAATCTTTACCGAGGTGGAGAATTATGGAGAGAGAGAGAGGGTGTGTAAAATCTTGTTAATAGAGTTTTTTTTAACTCATTGGAGAAGATAGTACGGAGTTTGATGAAGCGTGGAGGAAACAGCAGTGCAGATACTCTGATACGTGTATGCAGGTGAACTGAGCTATCGACAGCAGGCAAAAAAGAGCTGTCGACAGTGATTTTCAGAGAGCAGAATGGGTCTCTAGCTGTCGACAGGCCCCTCAGCATTTTTCTGAGAGTTGAGTTAGCAGAATTGGTCTTTGGCTGTCGACAGGCCAAACAGGTTGTCGATAGCTTTTTGCCTCTAGGTGAATCCATGTATGTTTTTGAATTTGTTTCTGATCTGAATTTAGAGTTCTCTGTTTGCTTTTCTTGTTGGACTCCATGCCTATATAAAAAGGGGGTATTGTCCCCTGCTATTGTTTTTTGTACTTGATTGATTTAACAAGACCTCTCTTCCCTTCTACCCCGAGGATGTAGTCATACCTCGTTAAATTTGTGTGTTCTCGCTTTCTTTCTTTTGTTTACTTGTTCCTGCGATTGGTAACTATTTTATGTTGCTGAGATTCCAACACTAATAAACACAATGATGGGATGATGACTCTAGATAAATAATAAAACTATAAAGAAAAGAAATGAGAGACCTAAAAGTCCCATAGGCCCATAAAGGAGAAAATGGACCTAAAAGTAAAGAATAAAATAAAAATAAAATAAAAATAAAAATAAAAATATTTTGCGTATACATTGTAATTACAAGGCAACAAGAACTATTTCCACAAAGAAACTACAATAATGCGTTGATTTCAATACAAACTGAACTAGAACAATCACACAAAATAAAGGTCTCACAAAAGATGAAAACTAAAAGAACATTAGATAATAAGTCCTAATACATTCAAAGAAAAAGAAGAAGAAAGAAAAGAAGAAACAAAAAAGAAGAAGACACCTAAGACTGAACTGGCCTAATGCCATTTAGCAACTCTTAATTATGGATGAAGTGCCTCTACGGCTAGATCCAGACTAGCTAAAGACCCTGCCCGCACTTGGGAGGGTACTAACTTCTTCAACCAGAATGTATATTTCTCCAGTTGGAAAGAAAAAATGTATTGGTTAGAGAATTCCACCTATTAGGGTAGTGGCCATGAGCCAATCTAATGGCTCAGAAAGTACTTCCTCTCGCACTGATATCGCTTGGTCGAAGAGCCTGAAAGACACAGTGGAAGGTAGGAAACGATTCAAGTAAAACTCATACAGAAGAGAGCTACTATTTACAGGCACCGACGTGAAGATACCGTCAAAGAGAGACAAGAGGATGGAGACAAGAAACATGATAAATAAATGGATCCTCCTCGCCAAAGTTGACTTTGACCCATGAGGGGATCAACGTGCTCTTAGGGGCCACGAAGGCCGAAGGCCCAAGGACCACCCCAGTCATCCGTCTTGGGTTCCAGCTTAGCGCTGAGAGTTGCTCTCCTTTTTGTTATCTGGATGGGGGGCAATGCGATTAAACCTATGTCGCCGTCAACTGCTTTCTCGTTTCCAAATTTCTCAAAGAGTGTATGAGACCAAGCCCCTTGTAATGGGTCTGGCGAGCGGCCGTCCACTTGCCTGGCGCATAAGAAGTAAAGGACTGATCCTAAGTTGACCCAAACTTGTTTCATGCCACACCCAATTAGTGAGCCAAGCCACACTCATAAGCAAAGGAGCACTTCACAAAGTGGTGACCAACTGATTCCTCCCGCAGGTGACAGATAGGGCAATGCTTGTCCACTGTCAAGCAAAGGATGACAAGAAATATTGTCCTTTGCAAGCCGCCGAACAAAGGACCATGCTCTCTGACGTGCTTCGAGCTTCCACACCCACACAAAGGAGGTCATCCGCTTTATGTTTTGCTTCTCTAACAATTCATTATAAACGGTGGCCACCGTCACTGTTTCTCCTCCATTGGCACCTCACCCCAACCTATTGGTCATTGTTCTCCACGAGAGAGGAATAAAGGTAACCAACATAGCCAACTCCTCTCCAAACCAGGCTGTAATTATTCCCCGCTCCCAGAACTGCTCGTCGATGATCAACTCTGCCAGCTTGGCCCCCTCAAGGATATTATCAACATTAACAAAGATCAGCCATAGAGCGAGTGGTAAGGAGCCCATCCACTAGCCCTCCATAAGGTTGGTCCCTTGACCATCACCGATAATATGCACAATCTTACCAAAGGCCTGGTCCACTACTGCCCAAATAGCTTTCCAAACTTTGGATGAGCCCTACAGAGATCGGGTATCAACTTTGTCTTTACAGTTGGTGTTTAAACTTTGCCACCGGTAGAGTCAATGATGGGGGTTGCTCTAATCATTTGTAGTTGTAGTTTTTATTTGTTTATTTGTTCTTTTTTGTCTCACATCGGTTGTGATGGGACACTTCTTAGTGTGTGGGCTTATTTAAGATTAAGACCTATAGATCATTCGGTAGACTATGATGAATTAAATTAAACTCCTTTTTGTTGAAGCATGATGATTTGCTTTACAAATTTAATCTTTACATGGTGATAGCAGAGTGAGAGAGAAATCTCCTAGGTGTTGAAGCCCAAATCCACCTTTTTCTTATTTTTTCTTTTTTCTTACTCAAAATCCTAATTTCTTCCCTCTTTATCTTCTTTCCTTTCCCATTCCGCACCAATTTGGTATCAAATCTAAAATTCCTGCTCTTTTCTTCCTCCATAAAATTTTACCTTCCACAAAAATTTTCCTTTTCTAAAAAATCATATCCTCTAGTTTCACAAAACCCTAAATCTGCTCTTCTCCATCTTCTTCTTCTTCAAGTTTAATTTTTGAAAAAAAATCCAAAACACTATATCAGAGTTTTAAAAAAAGAAAAAAAATCAAAAAGAAAGAAAAGGAAAAGAAAAGGAAAAGAGTAAAAAAAGGGCATTGCTTATCGTCTTCCTCCCCCCGACGTCACGGCCATCAACCTCATTGTCCTCACCACTATTTTAACTTCGTCGCCAAGTCATTGTCATCACTGTCAAATTCACCACAACTTCACCACCGTCATGTCCTCACTGTCCTTCCAACTTCTCCGCCAAGTCCTCATCATCCTTCTCCATCTTCTCGCCTGCGACTGCACGCGGACAGCACCGCCAACAGTCAGATCTCGTCATCCTGTGGCCGCCGCCACCTTTTTCCCCATCAACATCACTGCTGACATCACCTGCACCACCCATTCGTCCCTCCCGTGACAGCACACCGATAACACCATGACTGCACACCGTCAAAAGAACCGCTCCTCCTAGCAGTCCTCCTTCATCGTCGGAGTGCCACCTCCATCGTCGCCCTCCACTGCCGCCATCGTCATCGTCCACCATAGCCACCTGACTGGTTTCAAACCCTAGTTGTGATTGGGAAAAGAGAAGAAGTGAAAAGGGTTATGGGTTTACATTTTCAAACCTGAATCCAATTTGTTCTTGGGTTTAAATTGTCAAACCCACGAGGCTACCTGACCCGACACAGTCGTAGACCCGACCTGCTCGTAGCCAGATCCGAGCTATCGCGAGCCGAAGCTGACGTCAGCGGCTCGGAAGCTGACATCATTGGCTCGACTGAGCCGACCCGAGCTGCTGGAGCCAACGCTGACGTCATTGGCTCCGATCCGAGCAGACTCCAAACCGTGACTTTCTCTGAGCAACTATTGTACACACAACAGCTTGACACCCATTTCAGGCTCGTAAAGAGTCCGATTTGAGTGTCATTTGAAGTGTTAGATCCGTCACTGAGTCCCAGAGCCATGAAGATTTCACAACTTCTGGACAATAGATCTGGCCTCTACACAACTTTATTTTGTAGCAGTACTATTCCAGAACTTCGTGAGTAACTTCAGCTCTCCAGTATGGGTACTTCTCTGAAGGACTTTAGAGGAATCTTGTAGTTGGGCGCGCATGACTCATTCCTCAGGTAACTCCTAACTTGAACTTTATTATCGATTGCTAAACTCTTTGCAATTGAATAATTAAAATTTGCTAGTTGAATTGTTAATTGCTTTCCCCTAGTGATTGTATCAATGATTGGTCATTTTATCATCATTTTACAATTGCATCCATGTGCATTTTAAACTTGAACTTTTAGAAAATTTTGTTATTCATTTAGTGCATGCATATAGTTTTGTTTGAGCCTAGATTTCTCAATTACATCCGCCTATTTGTGTGAACTTGCATTCTGAAAATTAGTGCATGTCTTATGGTATGTTGTTCAACATATATAATTGATATCAGACTCCCACTAGTACATATAAGAGCACCTATAGACTTAGAAATGATGATGATGATATTACTTGTGGGACCATAATAGAAGATTTCACATTTGACGGCTTTCCTAACCCTCGAAACTTTAGGGACTGGTTAGCGAAGCTACACTATTACTTTGACCGATACAAGATATTGAAGAGTGTAGAGTCTAATTTGCTAGGATGAGATTAATGAGGTAAGTTAAAACATATTGGACATTCGTAGAGAGAGCTGCACGAGGCGCAAAATTTTCATAGAATATTAGGAGAAGATGAAAAGTAGACTTAGAGATAAATACCTTCTCAAGTATTATAGGCAGCGTCTTTTAATGAAAAGCTTGACCAAATACTCAAAGTAACTCAAGGTTCCAATTCCGCATTGGAAAAAATGGAATTACAAAGTGAGAGTCGACATGTTGACAACATAATGGTTGAAGATGATACTTTTGTTTATCCTAAGATTACTAGCCATCCTATACCTACTGATATTCATACTCATGATAGTGATACCAGTGATGTTGAGCGTGAGTCAGGAGTTGAATCTGTAGTGACTACTCTGAGTTATCCTCTTTCTAGTCAGCCTTTAGAGTTTCTTACTATGATCCATCAGATAGTTTATGGCTTTTTTTTCTTAGTGGGTGTTTGAAGATGTGTCAAGAGTCTAGTATCTCACTATCAAAGTTTATTGCATGTTCCACTAGGCATCCTACATGTTGTATTTTCGCTTAATTAGAAGTCATGCCTAGAGTGTCTATTTCATTGCATTTGCCTATTGCATATAATGATATCACTAGACAGTTGGAAAAAGACATAATAACTACAAATTTTCTGCATGTCTATATAATATATTGCAGGAGTTTATAGTTGAGAATGAGGTGACAATTACAGGCCACCCTGAGATTGGGAGGGAACTGCACGTTCGATGTACATATTCCTCTAAAATACTGAAGAAGTTTGATTTCATCACCAACGAGTTGGCCGTCCCATGGGATCCTGGTATCAGCTTAACTTTCAGTATGGATGATTCATCTCTGATTGTAGCCTGTGCCTTTCTCGAGCTATCAACACTTACAACCGACTCGTCATGGAGACCAGCTCCACCTCCTCTACCATGGTTTCGATGTGATTCCTTAGCTGGTGTCGCTATTTGGTCAGAAAAGTTTGGTGCGAAGTAAAGTTTCTTTGAGTGGCTGAAAAGTTACAACAGAATGATCCCGATTACAAAAGAAGGGAGAAGAACTGGTTCTCCCCTTTGTTTAAGGCTGGGTGCTTCGTGTGGCGATGGAGAGTGATTCTTGTTCTCCGTTGACCGGCCGACTGTCAGGCTTCTCTTCAGGATGCTCTTCGAGATCAATCAGAAAGGAGCTCTATTTTTAACACACTAAGTGTTTAAAATCTATTGATTACTCTTTTTTCTCCTTCTTCAGAAAGCAAGAAAGTTTTAGCTTGAGAATTCTTAGCTCTCCATCTTAAAAAGCCTCCCTCTCCTTCATAACTTCTCAGGCTATTTATAGAGAGTCATAGGGGTATTATTGTCTCCTAAAATCTCTCCATTATGGGGATCAACTCCACGTTACGTGGGGAGTTAATTGACCCAGTAATGAGGTTAGTTACAACAGAAATGTGAGTCTCGCGCTGGATGCAAACCTCGCGTTGCTTGTTATAGACGTAGACATCTCAGTTAGAACACAGAGTTGCTCCAATCCGCATTTGAAGTGAGACGCAGGGTTTCTCAGACCCACGTTTGAAGTGGAGCGTCGGGTTGCTCATACTTGTGCTTGAAAATGGGACGTGGGGTTGCTTAGACCCGCATGAGGCACGTGGCGCTGAGTTGCTCAGACCCGCGTGAGACACGTGATTACTCAGACCCGCGTCTGAAGTCTCCATTTTTCGTTTGGACGCGAGGTCCGTGTTTTAGTTGAAACGCGATCTTCACGTTGAAGAGAGGCTCGCGTCTGATGGCTTGTGCTTAGTGATTTTTAGACAGCCTACAGTCACGACACCACCTTGACTTGATTGAGAAGATTCATGCGAGATATGGTTCAGTTCTACTCGGTCATACCTGTTATCTGTTACCATTGCATTCTCCCGAGATGAATTCTTTTAAGCAGGAGAGAATAATGGGGATTGCTCTACTCATTTATAGTTGTAGTTGTTTATTTGTTTCTTTATTCTTTTAGTTTCATATCAGTTGTGATTGAAAACTTCTCAGTGTGTGGGTCTATTTAAGGCCCCTGTACGGTGGACTATGATGAATTGAATTATACTCCCTTTTGAAGCATGATGATTTGATTTACAAATTTAATTTTTGCATGGTGATGTGCGGAGTAGGAGAGAGATCTCCTAAGTGTTGAAGCTCAAATCCATCTTTATCATGTTCCTCTTTCTTCTTCCTCTAAAACCCTATTTTTTTTCCCTCTTTATCTTCTTCCTTTTCCCGTTCTGCATCAGTCACCGACAAGGAATTTGGATCCAGGGTAAAACGAGCCACGTGCTTAGCAAGCAGAGTGGTCTGCCAAACAGTTATCAAACCCCTCTCGCCTTAAGTTGACAAACGCACTGCCAAGAAAGCTAGTATATTTTGTACTGTTGAGGAGAGCTACCCACAAAGAAATCCCCGAGCCATTTTCTCAATCTCATCAATCACTGAAACACATGTATTTGATAGCAGATAAACCAACAGGGTAAGAACAACTAAATTGTAGGGGCTCTGATAGCACATCCATTTCTCCTAGATTTGATACACTCCAGTTCGAGCTCCTCATGTCATATTTATATCAACAGTCTCTTTTGGTTTTGATCTAGTGTGCTCCATCGTAAAGTATAGGCATTCTGGTATTGTATAAGTATGTAATGAAGATAGTACTAGTATGGAGATTAATGCTTACGTAACTATGTTTGCATTGTGATTATGCCTCGATAAAGACTTATATGTGAACGGTTAATGTTTATAACATTTTTATGTTGAGAAATAAAGGCCTAATAATTGATTAGATTATCCGTGTGTGTTTATGTTGCTTTCACTTTGGTTGCTAAAACTGAGTAGAGTGCGCTATTCTATATTTTCTATTCTTATAGTAATATTGGACGTGATAGTTTTTTTTTTTTTTTTTTCTTTTAGGCTTACTAGAGGCATACTCTAGTGTCGGTCATAACCCAGTTGAGATGTGACAAAGTTCATTGTGAGAGGACTTGTATATATTGCTATTTCTTTTTTTATTCAACATATATAGATATATGTATATAATATATATAGAGAGAGAGGAGAGAGAACGGGAAAACAACTGACATAGGAGGATGGGTATCAAAAACTCGAATTTTCTACCAAAATTCAAGATCTAAACCGTTCAAACTAATTTTCATGTCATGAAATGTATGTAGATGAAAATTTATGAGTTTTAATATCTCTTACTTATGTGTTAAGTGGTTGTAAAATTAACGATTTTTTTACAATAGAACAAAGTACGACCTCTAGATCTTTGAGCAAATAAGATCTAAACAATATGTATTTTCATACACCTATATTTTAGGCAACATAGATCCTAATATCCAGTCGGATATTGAAATTTTGGTGGGAAAATTGAGTTTTGGGGTGCTTCAAAGAAAATTCTCTCCTATCTTTTTTTCTCACGCGCTCGTATATGTGCGTGCGCACACTTTGTTTTACCCCTTTCCCTTCTGATTAGTTATACTCCTTTAGGCCTCACCAGGCTTTGCTAAGGATGGATTTGCAGGCACTAGCTGGTTTGGAAGTATCCATTCTGCTATTCGCCCTTTTAATATCAGGACTTTCTTCGCGATGCCAACCTTTGGTTTCCATCTCATATCCCATCGTAGGAAATCAAATCTCCCTGGCGGAGATGACAATTCTCTTAGAAGAGGTGGAACAACTGGTTCGAGATCACTGGTCGTGATGGCACGAATTTTGGATTCGGTTCCTGTGTGTGAACCACGCACACACATTAGAAGACGGCTAATCTCGCGTTGACACGTCAACTCGTGATTAGTCCTCTTATAATATGTGTTTGTGGCTCACACACATGAACCGAACCCACGAATTTGCAGCCCCTACCAGAGAGGTTCTTGCAGAGACTAAACAACTCCTCTATAGGCTTAGCAAAGAAGAAACAGGAATCGAAGACATGGGAAATGGATGGGAAGTCGACTTGAAGAAAGTTCGGGGCTGAGCAAGGATAGGCTTGCTTTAGATGATTATGCTAACCAGAGAAGATCACATGCTTCTCCTTCTCATCACGGTACAAACCTTTCTTTTTCCTAGTCAGTATGGCCTACGTTTGGAGCATGTTGCACTATTGGGAAAGCATCTGTACGAACCCAGTGGACAACAGAATTCCATTGCTCAACCAGTTTGTGCTCTCATATTTGAAGGCCTTGATGTGTGTCATGCAAAGGACCTTTCCATGCATTGCCATGCATGTTGAACATGTGGTTCAAAAGCCACTTTCCATTCACTCTGACGTCCAAGATGGTGGAAGGGAAAACTCATATGGAGGCCAGTCCTCATATATGGTAACATCATTTCTTTAGATTTCAATTTGATCAGATGATTGAGAAAAGCATATTCTTTGTCATGTATCTATCAGAGATGTCTTTGTTTCTACAAACAAGTATCTTTGTGCCTACCCTGTGCATGAATACGATACATAGACATGTGACACAAGAAATGAATATTCCTTAGAAAGAAGGACATAGTGGCACGTTACTGTGACACTAAAATATATAGGAAATATGTAGAAATAATAAAAGGAAGTTTATATAAACACCAATCATGCATGCATACATAAAATATGCTCTTCAACTTTGCATGTAGTAGTATTCAATGTAGTACACTTCTATCGAAAGATTATCTAAATTTAGCTTTGCTTCATGCAAATAATTACTTTGTCACATTTTCTCTATAGTCTTGATATATGCATGAACCTATATAAATATATCAAAAATGTAATGAGAAGAAAGAAATGTATGAGAAATGTAAGACATACGTTGAAGAAGTTACAACAAGTATCCTAACTAAAGAAGTATATTATCTTATTAACAACATTTAGAATAGAAGTGTTCAAGAAGTTTTCAAAAAAGAGTCCGTGCCTGACACGGGTGCCAGTGTGGTCACTGGTGCAACTCTATGATATAAGTGTTCATGCTAAGTTAGCAAAAACTCTTTCTTGACAGCCCCCAACCACCACCACCCCTAAACCCAAAGAAAATAAATGTTTCATTTCCATGTTAAACTATAAAATCTATAAAATTGCATTTTATACTGAATCCTAGTAAATTTAAGTATTGTCAAAGAATGAAAGACACTAACCTCGTCTATACTCTCCTCAAAAAATAATAAAACCCCTTTATACAACAATATGAAGCTAAATGCCAAGCCGTATTTGTCCTATCCATTCATTTAAATATATGTGATGGTGGTTTTTATTAAATATTACATGTTAGTCAAATTATAAAAAATCAAAGCTTTCTGTTATGTGATAAAAGTTTGTGATTTTTTTTTCCATGTTATTTCTTGCTCTTTAAAATTTACCACATTAACCCAAGTTAATTATACATTTTCATTGTTGCATCCATATTTTACTCATATCATAGATATTTTTTTCCCCAGCTTCTTTATTTGTCCTATTTCTGTGACCATGTCAAGTTCATTTATTTATCTGTGCCAATGCCACATCGATTATTTTTCTTGTTACCCATTACTCTTCCACCAAATCCTTTAGGATGCTTCTAGGCTCAGATTGTTCATGTCATACAAATTGTGTAAATAAATATAGCAGGAAATTTGCACTCTTGTCACAGCGCCTCAATAGATGGATGCTTCTTTTCCGACATTCAACCTCAACAGATTTTATATTTTATAAATGCAAATTCTCTATTGTTTTGAATTCTTTATGCTGATTTTGTAGGCGCGAATATGGTACAAAATATGTTAGGAAGGGTGTAGATGTAAAAACAATCTTTTTGAGTTTTAAATTCTTCAACTTTGGATCTTAACAAAGTGGGTGATCTGTTTGAAAAGACAGAAAGGACTCATCTCCCACCTCAGAATTTCTAGTGCGCTTCAACGCCAGTATAATCTAAATACTTTAATGGCTTCAGGGATGCCTCTGGTTGATTAGACTATACTTTTCTTAATTCCTAAGAAAGTTGCATGCATGAGGAACAGCTTAAAAGCAAGCCTTTTGCCCCCTTAGGCCCAACCAATTAGGTTCTTTGGAGGCTGCTGGAAACTCCTTTTGTGGAGAACTCTCCACAAGATTGTCACAGATTAGAGAACAGTCACAAATATAATAAAATGTAATTTGAAAGAATAAAGAAAAAAAAAAAGCGAGAAAATACAAATATTTAATGAGATTCGGTAATTGCTTACGTTCTCGGATAGAATGAGAGAAATATCTTATTAATCAACAATTACAGATACAAATATCGGGGACAATACACCTCTATATATAGCCAAAGAGTCCACGGAAAAAAGGAAATCAACAAACCTGAATTCGGATCAGAAACGAATTCAGAATCAAACTCAGAAGTGTCAAGCTGGCCGCATTAGTCGACTAATCTAATTTCAATAGTCGACTAATCCTCCCCAATAGAAAGTTGGTTAACTACAGTAGTCGACTAGGCTAAACATAGCGGTCGATTAGTCAAAACATAGTAGTCAACTAATCACCCAATTGTAGACGAGGCAAAACATAGTAGTCGACTAATCACCCTAACAGAAAGTCGGGTGATCTCAGTAGTCGACTAGTCCAAGCTTGTAACACCCCAAATTTTTAAACCCTGATTTAACACTACATTCTTGGATTATTGAGATTATAAAGAACATCAGGAAATTTTAATTTGGTTATATTTATGTGATAGTAAATTTGGAAATTTATCAAGGAAATTTGAGATGGATTAATTGGAAGAATTTAAATAAATATGCATGTTAAAAATATATGTATATATATAGTGATAATAATAATGGTGGTGTATACAAGAATGTATTGTATATGTTTATGTGTATATTAGTATTTCATGAAAAGATACAAATCATATAAGTGGAAAAATAAAGTGTTATTTTTATAATGAATGGTGGAGATGAGAGATTGGAATTTGAGGAGTGAAGTGGAGGGTGGAGATTTTATTGGTATTGGAAAGGGTGAGGTGGCAATCACACAAGATTTTGGAATATATTATACCATAATTAACTCTCTCTCTCTCTCTCTTCCTTTCCCAAAAAGAAAGAAAAAGAAATTTCCTTTTTATTTTTCCCCTTCCCTTCCCTGTGAATGATCGACAGAAGCTCCCAAGAGAGGATTTTTTTCTCCTCAACTCTTTCCCTCAATCTCTCCCTCTCTCTCCCTCTCTCTCTCTCTCTCTCTCTCTCTCTCGGCAAGTGCTGACAGCGCGCCAGCGCAGGGCGCGCACGGCGGCGCGAGCGGCAGCGGCCGCGGCGGGCGCGGCAGCGAGCGCGGCGCCCAGGCGGCGCGCGGGGGGAGGCCACCGCCGACCGGCCTTGGGCGGTGGCCATGGGCGGCGGCACACGAGGGAGGCGCAGCAGCGCATGCGCTCGGCAATTGACATCGAAGTTGAGGGGAGTTATTTTGAATCTATTTCTTTCTTGCCTTGTGGAATTCTGAAATTTTATTGATTTAGTAGAGAATTCCTCTCATACCAAGTGTATATCTAGATGCCACTAATTGATAGGAAATGGGGAAGTCTATATTACTTAGGGTTGAGGAATTAAAGCCATGTTCTTGTTCCCTCATGTTGCCAAACTAGAGTAAGATGAAATTGATGACTTGATTAAGGAAAAGGAGGTGAGGTGGGGGACCTTCCGTTGAACTATTTTATTTTTTTTGCCCTAAGGATATTTCATGAAGTCCTTAAGCATGAGAAGGTATGATTTTAGGCTTGATATTAATGGGTTAATTTGATTGTACTTATTAATTAATGGAAGGTGAAAGATTTCTATAGTATTAATAATGTAGTGGGGGATCTTAACTTGACCAAGCTTATCTTGTTTTTAATTTTCAAATTCGGAGAAATTCTAAGGCACATATAATGATCAATTTGTGTCATCTAAGGGAACCCCCAATCTATGATTCCCCCATATTTCTTTTAAAAGTTTCTGAATAAATTAATTATTTTGAGTGAATAGAGAATACCCCTTATAGGTGCAGGAATCTGTTCAGGATCATAACCTGTAAATTCGGGTGCAGATCATCAGTATGTTGGGGTTTAATGGTATCATATTTATACCGTTGGAAAGATAATCGAGTCTACTTTCCAACGGTTCATACCATGCCCTCATCAGATCCCTGTAACTTAAGCTATGACTGAAACAATGAATGTTGGTCAAAACTGTCATGCTGCAGAATTCAGCACAGCTGATAGTTTTTTTGAATTTCTGGAGCAGTTTGGTTAATCAAAACATATCATGTAATAGGTCATTGGAAAGGTAGTGGAGTCTAGTTTCTAATAAATCTTTTCTCGTTCTATTCCTTTACGTAGAATGCAAGTTATTATATAAACTCCGTTGGTTATCCGGAAAGATCGAGCCATAAAACTGTGTCAAACAAAAGGTTCATGCCTGGTGGTCACTGCAGCATCAAACTACTTATAGTATGTGTTATATTGTCTAAGAGATATATATAGAGCTATACGAGTCCACCTCCCAGCAGTTTATTTCACATTCCGGTTTGTAATAATGAGGAAATACCTATTCGAAAGTTTTATGAATTTATTGGGTTTTCTTGTAAACTTTTAGTTCTAAATAGCTAGCTGGTTGCTAAATTTCAGATAGATCAAGAATTTATAATTTATTCTTTTGATGCTTAGTGCTGTGGGGTCCTAGTATACACAAATTTTGTCACCAAGAAATTTAGTTAGAGCATAACATATTGGTTGATACATTTTTGGTACTTTAATAGATCTTCTTAACATATAGGTATCATTCACATTTTCATCTCAGTACGAAGTGGGTGTTCTTAGGACATTTATGCACCAGCTTTGTCCATGTTTATTTTTACTTGAACTACATCTTCTCCTCTAACATCTTCATAGTATATTACTATTGAGAGGACTGTATCTTGGTCAATGCATTTAAACATTGAGACAAGCGAAATGAAGAAATCATAATTTATTTACAAGTGTTCTCGATAGGTTCCACATTCTCCTTACCATGCGTTTCACTTTTCTTAAGGAGAGATATCTGTGTAAGATGGGTAATTTAAGTTAATCTACTCTCTATAGTTGTATTCTTAATACTCTTTCTCCTCTTGAGGGTTCACCTTATACTTCTGTGTATGTGTTGTTGAGATGCATCCAAGTCCTAGTCTACCCTCCTAACTATATATATCAAAATTTCAATACTTGTTTGTGTTATGGTAGTTAGGCGGTCCTTTGCTACCACTGGGAGTTGAATAAACATATTGTATTAGATAAAGTTGGGATGGCAGAAACTTTCAGTTAGACTTGTGAACCATATCTTTAATTTAAATTACCTATACTTTTGTGCGCGTGACGGTT
This sequence comes from Agave tequilana, assembly GCA_038442645.1. NCBI lineage: Eukaryota > Viridiplantae > Streptophyta > Magnoliopsida > Asparagales > Asparagaceae > Agave > Agave tequilana. Next base: position 33,642 of record JAVJIF010026592.1, read on the forward strand.
ATTTATGAATTTTGTTGCGTTCTCAAATTGTGAAATAAAACACACGTATATATATATCTCTAAACTCAATTGGAAGCTACGTGATGTCAGACCAGATTTTTGAGCACCAATAGTAATAATTATAGCATGTTCACTGGGCAGGTGATGAAGGCATTGGTACTATTCAAATAAAGCGGACCTCATGACAAATATGAGCATCAAGACAAAAGAATAAAATTGTATACAACTCTAATTGGCGAGTCCATAATTAATTGAGACGATAAGAATCCACAGAATCTGTCTTGAAAGAAGAAACATGACTAACTATAAGATTAAATCATGTGATTGAATAATGAGTAGCGGGGAGGTTGGCATTGTTATGTGTGATTGGAGGATGGATATAAGTATTGAGGGTCTGACGTTGGGATACGTGTGTACACCGAAAATTGATATGAACGTGATCATCTGTAATATTTAAGTTTTATATATATATATATATATATATATATATATATATATATATATATATATATATATATATATATATATATATATATATATATATATATATATATATATCTTATGATTAAGAAGTTTGAGTATTGATAGTGTGAATGAAAACTCGACCCACGTAAATAAGTCGAGTAGATTACTACATGTTGAACTATACTTGTACATATATCCTCTCATATTGAGAACCACAAACATTCTTTGGAAGGAAAATTTATGAGCTGAGCAGTAATCTATAGTAATTGGTTGACCTATCATATTGTGACAAATGGGTTATTACCCATGTGTGTATATATGTATATATATGCCTATTGCATTCTTGTTGTCGGAGGAAGGGGCCGGACGAGAGCCGGTAATGAGGGGAAAGACGGTGTTATTATTTTGTGTGTGTATATATATATATCCGGAGGAAGGGACCCGTATGGCACGGGCGGAGTGCGAAGACGGGGCAATATACATATATCCAGAGGAAGGGACCCGTATGGTACGGGCGGAGTGCGAAAACGGTGCTATATACATATGTCCGGAGGAAGGGACCCGTATGGCACGGGCGGAGTGCGAAGACGGTGCTATATACATACATTTGCATCTTTACAAATGATTGAGAATAAATGGCTATGTGTAATATCTATTGTGTGTGTGACACCAGGGGTATGTTGAATGTGTTATCGCATTTGATAATGAAAACATCAGAATATAGATTAACTGATTGAAATGAAATATTATATATTGGGTTGAAGTATACAGTTTAATTCATGCACTACTTGAAGTGTGATGCGATATACGATACATATATATATACATATGCACATAATTGTATGTTTGTGTGTTATGTAGAATCTGAATGGGTGAAGACAGGGTATGAGACGGACCGTATATTATGATGTAATGATGTGCTTATTCTAATGCCTAGTGAAGTATGCTTGTCCCTGATGTGGGACTGCCTTGTTATAGGAGATAATAAAATATTATATGAAGTGCGTATGTTTACGAGTTATTCTTATAGTACTTGAAGTGTGATACGATACACATAAGCATGATTGTGTTATATGTGATATTGAAATTAACTTATTATAATTAGAGCATCATCGTGAAAGGTACATATACATGAAAAGAATTTAGAAATAAGCTAAGGCACTAAAAGAAAATATTGGATATATCATAAACTCTGTAGAATACAGTTCAAAGATTGGAATTAGAGAATCATTGGCCATAAGAGTCAAGCCTTTGCAGAGCATAGAGATTGATTGAGTTGATTATTTACTGTGATATCATTGTTTATTTTTCTTATCCACGCTCGTTTGATATTTGAAGAAAAGCATGTCCCCTTCTATTTCGACAAACATATCATTCCTAAATCTTCTTTTTCTCTCCTCACTGAGCTGTTGAGCTCACTCCCTCCCAGTTTCATGTTTTCAGGTTGCGGTGAGATGGAGGCCGAATTTAGGCTTTGGGCGGTTTGTGAAGAAGTTTCTTTAACAATAAACTTACTGCAGATATAGTGATGTGTTATGTTTTGTAAGAGTTGTTGTACATAACCGTAACTTCAGTTGACATATACATGTAGCATGTATTATTCTTGTTAGAGATATTGATGTAAGGACAGGGTAGTTTGTTATGACTATGATTATGTGGGAGTTATAGAAATTCTGAGTTAAGCTCTGCTTGCCGAGAGGGGTATTCTCGGGCATATATTTCTTGGTCTCCATATAAGTAGGCGATGTCAAGCCGAAATTGTTATTTAGAGAATACTGGCCGTTGTGAGCCAAAATATTATTATGACTGCATGGACGATTGTTGATCTTGACTTATATGTTTGGATTTATGATAAGTAGGCTGGTGTTGGCCGAAATTATTGTGACGTGGAATGTATATTTGGGATATATCAATATTTACAAAGGAGATGCTGCCAAATTTTTTTTAGAATATTGGAGATTAAATTGATGATCTGTTGATCAATATAGACATTGGTGTCATTTGAGATTTTTAAAATCTGGGACCGTTACAGTTGGTATCAGAGCGCAGGATATAGAATGAGGATAGATTTAGAATAGTTATAATAGAAAGAGGATTGGATTGGTATGATTGATATGCGTGGCTGTGCTATGCATGTATGTGAAAATGTTGTTTGATATGATTGGTTAAAGGAGGGTAGGAGTTCTTACGTGTATGACTAATCCTGAAGCACGGGATATTTGGTCATTACCTTATGTTCAGATTATGGTACCCACATGCCATAATTTGGATGTGTTCGGCTGAGAGTGTGGGCCCTCAGTATGAGCTGCCAGTGGTATGAGACACTGGAGTAAGGGAATGATAAAAATATCAAGTGGGTCAAGATTAATTTGGATCGTAAGGATATAGTATAGAATTGATCAAGAAATAATGAATTTTGAGGAGAATGATTGAGAAAATATTGCATCAAAGAAAGATTTTTTGATATACAGGGGAAATGCAAAGTTTTATGCTTACCCACTTCAGGTAGCAAGTTTCGAGGACGAAACTTTTGTAAGGAGGGTAGAATGTAACACCCCAAATTTTTAAACCCTGATTTAATACTACATTCTTGGATTATTGAGATTATAAAGAACATCAGGAAATTTTAATTTGGTTATATTTATGTGATAGTAAATTTGGAAATTTATCAAGGAAATTTGAGATGGATTAATTGGAAGAATTTAAATAAATATGCATGTTAAAAATATATGTATATATAATAGTGATAATAATAATGGTGGTGTATACAAGAATGTATTGTATATGTTTATGTGTATATTGGTATTTCATGAAAAGATACAAATCATATAAGTGGAAAAATAAAGTGTTATTTTATAATGAATGGTGGAGATGAGAGATTGGAATTTGAGGAGTGAAGTGGAGGGTGGAGATTTTATTAGAATTGGAAAGGGGTGAGGTGGCAATCACACAAGATTTTGGAATATATTATACCATAATTAACTCTCTCTCTCTCTCTCTTCCTTTCCCAAAAAGAAAGAAAAAGAAATTTCCTTTTATTTTTCCCTTCCCTTCCCTGTGAATGATCGACAGAAGCTCCCAAGAGAGGATTTTTTTTCTCCTCAACTCTTTCCCTCAATCTCTACCTCTCTCTCCCTCTCTCTCTCTCTCTCTCTCTCTCTCTCTCTCTCTCTCTCTCGGCAAGTGCTGACAGCGCGCCAGCGCAGGGCGCGCACGGCGGCGAGCGCGGCGCCCAGGCGGCGCGCGGGGGGAGGCCACCGCCGACCGGCCTTGGGCTGTGGCCATGGGCGGCGGCACACGAGGGAGGCGCAGCAGCGCATGCGGTCGGCAATCGACATCGAAGTTGAGGGGAGTTATTTTGAATCTATTTCTTTCTTGCCCTGTGGAATTCTGAAATTTTTGATTTAGTAGAGAATTCCTCTCATACCAAGTGTATATCTAGATGCCACTAATTGATAGGAAATGGGGAAGTCTATATTACTTAGGGTTGAGGAATTAAAGCCATGTTCTTATTCCCTCATGTTGCCAAACTAGAGTAAGATGAAATTGATGACTTGATTAAGGAAAAGGAGGTGAGGTGGGGGACCTTCCGTTGAACTATTTTATTTTTTTTGCCCTAAGGATATTTCATGAAGTCCTTAAGCATGAGAAGGTATGATTTTAGGCTTGATATTAATGGGTTAATTTGATTGTACTTATTAATTAATGGAAGGTGAAAGATTTCTATAGTATTAATAATGTAGTGGGGGAGATCTTAACTTGACCAAGCTTATCTTGTTTTTAATTTTCAAATTCGGAGAAATTCTAAGGCACATATAATGATCAATTTGTGTCATCTAAGGGAACCCCCAATCTATGATTCCCCCATATTTCTTTTAAAAGTTTCTGAATAAATTAATTATTTTGAGTGAATAGAGAATACCCCTTATAGGTGCAGGAATCTGTTCAGGATCATAACCTGTAAATTCAGGTGCAGATCATCAGTATGTTGGGGTTTAATGGTATCATATTTTATACCGTTAGAAAGATAATCGAGTCTACTTTCCAACGGTTCATACCATGCCCTCATCAGATCCCTGTAACTTAAGCTATGACTGAAACAATGAATGTTGGTCAAAACTGTCATGCTGCAGAATTCAGCACAGCTGATAATTTTTTTGAATTTCTGGAGCAGTTTGGTTAATCAAAACCTATCATGTAATAGGTCATTGGAAAGGTAGTGGAGTCTAGTTTCTAATAAATCTTTCCTCGTTCTATTCCTTTACGTAGAATGCAAGTTATTATATAAACTCCGTTGGTTATCCGGAAAGATCGAGCCATAAAATTGTGTCAAACAAAAGGTTCATGCCTGGTGGTCACTGCAGCATCAAACTACTTATAGTATGTGTTATATTGTCTAAGAGATATATATAGAGCTATACGAGTCCACCTCCCAGCAGTTTATTTCACATTCCGGTTTGTAATAATGAGGAAATACCTATTCGAAAGTTTTATGAATTTATTGGGTTTTCTTGTAAACTTTTAGTTCTAAATAGCTAGCTGGTTGCTAAATTTCAGATAGATCAAGAATTTATAATTTATTCTTTTGATGCTTAGTGCTGTGGGGTCCTAGTATACACAAATTTTGTCACCAAGAAATTTAGTTAGAGCATAACATATTGGTTGATACATTTTTGGTACTTTAATAGATCTTCTTAACATATAGGTATCATTCACATTTTCATCTCAGTACGAAGTGGGTGTTCTTAGGACATTTATGCACCAGCTTTGTCCATGTTTATTTTTACTTGAACTACATCTTCTCCTCTAACATCTTCATAGTATATTACTATTGAGAGGACTGTATCTTGGTCAATGCATTTAAACATTAAGACAAGCGAAATGAAGAAATCATAATTTATTTACAAGTGTTCTCGATAGGTTCCACATTCTCCTTACCATGCGTTTCACTTTTCTTAAGGAGAGATATCTGTGTAAGATGGGTAATTTAAGTTAATCTACTCTCTATAGTTGTATTCTTAATACTCTTTCTCCTCTTGAGGGTTCACCTTATACTTCTGTGTATGTGTTGTTGAGATGCATCCAAGTCCTAGTCTACCCTCCTAACTATATATATCAAAATTTCAATACTTGTTTGTGTTATGGTAGTTAGGCGGTCCTTTGCTACCACTGGGAGTTGAATAAACATATTGTATTAGATAAAGTTGGGATGGCAGAAACTTTCAGTTAGACTTGTGAACCATATCTTTAATTTAAATTACCTATACTTTTGTGCGCGCGCGTGCGCGTGACGGTTATTTATGAATTTTGTTGCGTTCTCAAATTGTGAAATAAGACACACGTATATATATATCTCTAAACTCAATTGGAAGCTACGTGATGTCAGACCAGATTTTTGAGCACCAATAGTAGTAATTATAGCATGTTCACTGGGTAGGTGATGAAGGCATTGGTACTATTCAAATAAAGCGGACCTCATGACAAATATGAGCATCAAGACAAACGAATAAAATTGTATACAACTCTAATTGGCGAGTCCATAATTAATTGAGACGATAAGAATCCACAGAATCTGTCTTGAAAGAAGAAACATGACTAATTATAAGATTAAATCATGTGATTGAATAATGAGTGGCGGGGAGGTTGGCAATTGTTATGTGTGATTGGACGATGGATATAAGTATTGAGGGTCTGACGTTGGGATACGTGTGTACACCGAAAATTGATATGAACGTGATCATCTGTAATATTTAAGTTATATATATATATATACATCTTATGATTAAGATGTTTGAGTATTGATAGTGTGAATGAAAACTCGACCCACGTAAATAAGTCGAGTAGATTACTACATGTTGAACTATACTTGTACATATATCCTCTCATATTGAGAACCACAAACATTCTTTGGAAGGAAAATTTATGAGTTGAGCAATAATCTATAGTAATTGGTTGACCTATCATATTGTGACAAATGGGTTATTACCCATGTGTGTATATATGTATATATATGCCTATTGCATTCTTGTTGTCGGAGGAAGGGGCCGGACGAGAGCCGGTAATGAGGGGAAAGACGGTGTTATTATTTTGTGTGTGTGTATATACATATATCCGGAGGAAGGGACCCGTATGGCACGAGCGGAGTGCGAAGACGGGGCAATATACATATATCCGGAGGAAGGGACCCGTATGGCACGGGCGGAGTGCGAAGACGGTGCTATATACATATGTCCGGAGGAAGGGACCCGTATGGCACGGGCGGAGTGCGAAGACGGTGCTATATTCATACATTTGCATCTTTACAAATGATTGAGAATAAATGGCTATGTGTAATATCTATTGTGTGTGTGACACCAGGGGTATGTTGAATATGTTATCGCATTTGATAATGAAAACATCAGAATATAGATTTAACTGATTGAAATGAAATATTATATATTGGGTGGAAGTATACAGTTTAATTCATGCACTACTTGAAGTGTGATGCGATATACGATACATATATATATACATATGCACATAATTGTATGTTTGTGTGTTATGTAGAATCTGAATGGGTGAAGACAGGGTATGAGACGGACCGTATATTATGATGTAATGATGCGCTTATTCTAATGCCTAGTGATGTATGCTTGTCCCTGATGTGGGACTGCTTTGTTATAGGAGATAATAAAATATTATATGAAGTGCGTATGCTTACGAGTTTATTCTTATAGTACTTGAAGTGTGATACGATACACATAAGCATGATTGTGTTATATGTGGTATTGAAATTAACTTATTATAATTAGAGCATCATCGTGAAAGGTACATATACATGAAAAGAATTTAGAAATAAGCTAAGGCACTAAAAGAAAAATATTGGATATATCATAAACTCTGTAGAATACAGTTCAAAGATTGGAATTGGAGAATCATTGGCCATAAGAGTCAAGCCTTTGCAGAGCGTAGAGATTGATTGAGTTGATTATTTACTGTGATATCATTGTTTATTTTTCTTATCCACGCTCGTTTGATATTTGAAGAAAAGCATGTCCCCTTCTATTTCGACAAACATATCATTCCTAAATCTTCTTTTTCTCTCCTCACTGAGCTGTTGAGCTCACTCTCTCCCAGTTTCATGTTTTCAGGTTGCGGTGAGATGGAGGCCGAATTTAGGCTTTGAGCGGTTTGTGAAGAAGTTTCTTTAACAGTAAACTTACTGCAGATATAGTGATGTGTTATATTTTGTAAGAGTTGTACATAACCGTAACTTCAGTTGACATATACATGTAGCATGTATTATTCTTGTTAGAGATATTGATGTAAGGACAGGGTAGTTTGTTATGACTATGATTATGTGGGAGTTATAGAAATTCTGAGTTATGCTCTGCTTGCCGAGAGGGGTATTCTCGGGCATATATTTCTTGGTCTCCATATAAGTAGGCGATGTCAAGCCGAAATTGTTATTTAGAGAATACTGGCCGTTGTGAGCCAAAATATTATTATGACTGCATGGACGATTGTTGATCTTGACTTATATGTTTGGATTTATGATAAGTAGGCTGGTGTTGGCCGAAATTATTGTGACGTGGAATGTATATTTGGGATATATCAATATTTACAAAGGAGATGCTGCCAAAATTTTTTTAGAATATTGGAGATTAAATTGATGATCTGTTGATCAATATAGACATTGGTGTCATTTGAGATTTTTAAAATCTGGGACCGTTACAAAGCTACTAGTCGACTAAAACTTCTACTAGTCGACTGATTTTTACACAGCTATACAGATTTGTCAATCTTTTTGTATGCATCTGCTTGGACTCATGTTCCTCTCTCCTTCTCTCTTGCCTATATCAAATGGGTTAAAAAACTAAACCAACAAGATTTAATACTCTCTTCTGGCACTTTCACCAGCAAAAATCTTATCCGACGAGGTTATTTCATGGGTTTAACTTTAACCTTTAAATTTTGGGAAGCTTGTGGTATTAAGTAGGGGTGCCATCGGATACGGATCGGATATTACCTGTATCATATCCATATTCGTACCCAACCTTCGGATACGGATACGAATACGGATATTGGCGGATGTGGAAAAATGATATCCGTATCCGTCAAAATCGGATATCAGATATAAATCGGATATTAGCGGATCGGATGCGGATACTAATCGGATATGTTAAAAATGGATATGGTTAAAGATAAATTAAGCAGAAATACTTATATTACTTTTTATCTCATCTACTACAATATTAAATGTGATACATACTATGATATTATTGTGTACATATCAATACATTCATCGTATTCATTGTCATTTGACTTTATAACAATAAATTACACGTCCTCCGGTGGTAAATGCCGATTTGGATGACATGGTTGATGTCGAAATTCTCAAAATATCAGCTCTTACAAGAATCGAACACTTTTCACTATTACTTTTTCACCAACTCAAAATATCAAAATTTAATATCTTATTCCATTTAAGAATAGTCTTCTCCATACCGATATCATTATGAAGCACACAATATTCGGATGTCGGATCGGATACGAATAAGATATTACTTTTATCATATCCGTATTCGCACCTACCTTTCGGATACGGATACGGATACGAATATTGACGGATGTAAAAAAATGATATCCGTATCTGAATTGGAGGCGGATTTGGATGCGGATATCTGTAAATAATCCGTATCCGGTGGCACCCCTAATATTAAGACAAAACTAGGACGAATCAAAGGTCTGCGGGCTGGTGCTTCTTTTCTTTTTAAGTGGCTGTCAAGATGTTACATCGATGTAACCTCAGGGCACATCAGCTGCCTGTGTCCCATAGTTAATCTATTATTATAATACTTCATGAAGCGAACTTCAGTGTGAGATTAGGGTTTAAACTTAAACCCCATCATTAATTATTAATGATTGGTTTTGTGTTGTGTAGGTTGAATGACACCTGGAATGTGGATTTCTAAAGCCCATTCAGCTTGATTACGACCTAATTAAAAGTTTTAAAAAAAGATTATGTGGCTGGTATCCTTTTTGTAGAGAGAGAAAAGGTTTCAGGTTTGAGCATATTTCTTCAAATTGACGTGTGTGTATAATTACAGCCTTTAAATGTTCCAGAAACACACAGGAAACAATTGTGGGTAACATTCATGCGTTGCCATCATTGTGTGCTTTCTGAAGTTGGTTGCATCGGAAGGGAAGTCCACAAAAAACCCTAGGTTGTTACGTATCAACAACTGGAGGAAAAAAAAGGAGAAAGAGTAGTACCAAAATGATAAAGATTCGTACCTCATATCTTGTTGCTGTCATGGTCTCAAATAGAGATCCAATTGGTTGACGTGTTCCCTTTTCTTGTGACATGAGCCGGCTTTCAGTTGCTGCAGTTTTTCTCATCTGCATTTGATATCACCATCTTATTGTTGGATGGGTTTTGAATTTGAACCAGGGATAACAATTTGACCCGGACCTATGGGGATCCGATCCGAATGGAGTGCGTTTTTTGATCGTTGGCCAGATTCGGATCAGGTAACGGGAAAAACTGAAATAATAAAGGCCGGGGCGGGGCGGGGCGGGTGCAATATAGCATTGCCCCGCCCCGTCACCCGCCCCGCTATTTTTTCATATAAAGAGTATGATAATGTTATATATATATATATATATACATCTACTTAAATAACCAACTTTTAACACTAATTACAAATATGCCATTCCCTATAAATATCTAAACCAAATGGTCCAAAATCCAAATACAATCTGTCCCAAAAATTTGAGCCCAGTACACGATTTCGGGTCGGGTCGGGTCGGGTCGAGTTGGGTATTTTTATTACCGGTCGGGACGGGATGGGGGTGATTGTGAAACACCCAACGGGGTCTGGGCGGGGGACGGGGCGGGTTTTAGGATTTCGGGTATGAGGACGGGGTGTTCAATACCCGGCCCCGCCCCGCCCCGTTGCCATCCCTAATTTGAAGAGAAAACTTAAATTTCTCTTTTATTTACCTTTAGTTTTAGTTTACATTGGATAGGAGATGAAAGGTTGAGTAGTATATATACTAACTCTTCTCATGCCTATCATTATACGTGTTGGGTCTTGGGTCACATTCCCATACGCGCTGCGCGCGCCGAACCGAGTCGAACTGAACCGGGCCGGGCTGGGTTCGGGTGGCGCGCGCCTACGACCTGCGGACACGAATACAATTTGATTCAGAAGGCACTTGAGCCTGAATTTTTTTTGTTTAATCTATTTAATTTAATTTAAAATTCTGTTTTGATATTTTTGAGATTTTCTGTTCGGATTGACCAATTCTTTAGAACTGCTTGCAAACTGCATGATTGTGTGTGGATTTGAAGCAGGGTTGTTACAACTGTGGATGTTTGAGCTGCTATAAATACATCACTATCTCGACCATTCTCATTATGTAACGCTCCAATCCCGGCGGGTACGGAGACGTTACTGCAACGTATATACGCAGGTCAGAAATACCCTCACGTATATACGCTAAGCATCAGTACAGGCAAGAATCAGAGTACGGAAGCAAATGGTGCATTATACATTCCAACACATGAGTACAATTACAAAGTTATCACCAGAGGTGACAAATATTACAATATTATTACATCACCAACATGGCGCAAATGCAAGAATACAAAGGATGTACAAGTAGGAACAGTACAAAAGGCACTCACGAGTTTACAAAAGGAAAACTCGAGAGGCACACAGGGGGCCTGGAAGGATAGAGCTCAGACGGTCTGATGGGGATCCATGCTTCAGCTGCGCCACTCTGATCAGCAACTGGGGGAATCCACACGCTCCAAGCTCCATGATCTGGACATGAGGATCTAGGGGAGTCAGATAGAACTCCCCAGGCGAGTGGTGATACGAATGCCAAGTGGCGAGCATAGGTAAGCATGCAGGAGCAAGTAGATATAAAACAAATGATATCAAGCAGGAACTACTCATGGTATAATAAGATAAGAGAAGGTAAAGAGATGAGAAGTAAAGTAGATAGGGCAACACCAGATATCTCCTAAACTAACATAAAACTGATAAAAACCGATAAAACCGAATAAAACCGATTACGAGCAAAACCGATTGTACAAGCTTAGGTCACAGCCCCATGAGATTAGTACCTCGAAGGAATAATCCAAACAAGGAAACCCTCATCTATATACCTTTATCCCATGTCACCATAATCCAAGCACATACAATCCGAGTTACAAAACGGCACAGCAAATTGTATATTAGCATCTTATTATAATTGGAGCCGTCTAAGTTCCAGGCTTCAGTATGTGTCCCATTCCACATACTTTCACTCACAACTTATATAGCAAGTTATTTGGAAACTGATAAAGATCGATGAATCATATTTCGGATGGGCCCCGTACATGCCCGGGACAACGGTTCAGGAGTATCCGGTGCTGAGCCGGAACGTACCGCTAGGTACCGGGACTTATTTATGCCCGAACAGGAATAGAGTATCGCAGATCCCATAGAAATAGGCCTAGGGTGTGTGCATACCCGGCAGGAATAAACAGGAGTAGGGGTGCCAGCACACCCCACGGAATCCCTGGTGGCCGCCAGGTGATCCCTCAAGTATGTGGCCACGCGCGGCTCGATAAGACCACCATAAACATGATTAATCAGGCCCATCAGTTTCCCCCAAACCGGGTGCAAGTTGTCTTATTAGAATTTAATATATGATTATCAATTTACGGGAATAGTAGGTACAAGACATGATCAGGAGTTCAGGAGTACATGAGTACTATAGATTCAGGTCACTGTATATATAATACAGGATAACAAGTACAAGATTCAAGTCACTGCATGCAATGCAGGATAACAAGTATAGTATTCCCGTAAATGAGATAATCACAGGTCAAGTATATCATGCCGGGTGTCAAGGGATAGCATGACAAGATGGTGATATTAGACAGGTAACCAGTCATGTCAAGAGATTGATATTAGTCCGGTGGCAAGTCATGTCATAACAAGGGGTCTTGCCAAGTAGTAGCAGGTCTAGTGTCAGGTGATAACACTACAGTTGTCAGGTGATACAAACAGGTGTTAAATAGTAGCATGTAAAAGACAGGTATGAAGTAATGGCATGGCATGTTAAGTGTTAACATATCAGGTAAATACATGACATGTGATAGAATAGTAGCTGAGCACAATTAAGCGGAGCTGAGCAAGCTGGAGTGTACAGACAGCAAACAGTATTTAACACTGGAGCGTCTGGCAAGGTTACCGGGACAACTCGGCTTAAGGTGCGAGTAGGAATTCCGGCAGCATCTCGCCTAGACGAATCTAGTGGTAAAGCGCTGAACGCTGATCATGATAACCAGGCGGAGCTGAGAGACCTGACGGTCCCAATCACTTCCTTTCGAGATAGTGAGAGACCGGAGGCTGAAGAACGGAGAGACCTGACGGTCCCAATCACTTCCCTTTCGAGATAGTGAGAGACCGGAGGCTGAAGGCTGAGGGACCAAGAACGCTCAGGGTTTAAGCGCACTCTCGGTGGCTACCAGCCATCCCAGGAGTGGGCAGAAACCTAGAGTTCAACGACCACGAAGGGTCGGCCACGCATAGGATAAAGCAGTAAAATACATATAAACATGGAATAAAATACATGTCGACCCGACAAGGCGGGGAAACCCAAATGGAGGCGAGAGCGAGGACACTCGCCGAAATCTCTAGAATAGCTGAAAACTCTGAAATCCATGAAACTCGCGTACGCGCCATAAATATAATAAGTGAAGAGGAGAGAGAAAGAGTTAGAGAGAGAAAGAGAGAGGAAAACTAGAGAGAGAAGTATATGGAAGGAGAGAGTGCACAGGGAGACGCGGGTTTTGAGAGTGAGATGCGGGGGTCGCAGACGCGGGAGTCACAGACGCGGGAATCGCGTCGCAAAGGTGCCACAAACGCGGGGTTCGAGACCGCCACAAACGCGGGGTTCGAGACCCGCGTTCAAGTCAGGATACGAGAAGAACGCGGACGCGGACGTAGGTTCTGCGTCGCGTTAATCATGAGAAGAACACAGACGCGGGTATTAGCTCCGCGTTGTGTTGACACGAGAGGGACACAGACGCGGGCATGGATTCCGCGTTGCGTCGATACAATAACGCGAAGGCCGCGTTAAGGGATTGCCTAGACGCGGGGGTGAGATCCGCGTTAGGAATCAATAGAGAGGAAGAGAAAGGTGATGTTTGGTGGTTGAAGTAAAGGAGATGGAGGTGGTATTGTGATGGTAAAAAGTGATGGTGGAAGTGAAGATGGTGGTGGTCACGCTTGTGTTGTCGTTGCAATTATCACCGGAATGATTACCGGAATAATCGTGAACGATTACCGGAATAATCATCGGAGATGTTGCTTGCAATTGTCACCGAAATGATTACCGGAATAATCGCGAACGATTACCGAAATAATCATCGGAGATATTGCCGATGAAGAAGAGCTCGGCACCAATCCAAAGGAGGTGGCCGCCCTTGATGTGGTGATGGGGTGGTGATTTTGTGGAGGGTTTTGATGGTGGTGGTATTTTTGGAGAAGGTAAAGGAGAAGGTGAAGGCTTTGGTGGAGTTGTTGAAGTTGTGGTGCTTTAAATGGAGATGGAGGAGGAAGAAGATGAAGGTAGGAAGTTGGAGAAGTTGTAGTAGTTGTTGTTGTGGTGGAGATGAAGGAGGAGTTGGTGGTGGTTAAGGTGTTGGTGAAGAGAAAATGAAGTTGAAAGGAGAAGGAAAGGTTTATATAGGATTTGGAATTGTGAAGGAGATGTAAAAATGTTTTAGGGAGGGGGTTTTTTGTAAAAATGGAGAGATGAGGTGGCTCTTTGGCCGGCCATGGTGATGGGAGAGGAGTTTGAGTGGTTTGGGATGTTTTGGAGAAGATATTTTGGTGGAGAAGATATTTTGGAGAAGATATTTTTGTGGAAGAATGGAGAATTTGGTAGAATTTGTGGAAGGAAAAGGAAGGAAAGAAAATAGGAAAAAGGAAAAGAAAATGGAAAAGGAAGATATTTTCTTGGAAGAAAAAGGAAAAATAATTAGAGTGGAGGGTTCCCGGGATTCAGTTGCGGATGCGGAAAACTTTCGGAAAAATACTGAAATCGTCCGAAAATCAAGTATCTCAGAACGACCCGCAAAAATTCTCAAAAATCAAGAATATTATTCTAAGAATCACGGCGAAATCCGTTTCAAGAAATTCTTTATAATTTTTAAATTAAAAATCCTGAAATCGGCCGCTAATATTAGTCGACACCAAATCTGGCAGAAATCTGATAAATTCTGAAAATTCCTAAAAAATGAATTAAGATAGTAAATATTATTCTAAGCAAATATGGGAAAGCTGTTTCTCAAAATTTGACTCCATTTGTAAATTAAAAAATCCAGAAGTCGGTCAGCGGTGCTGGTCGACACCGGTTTTGAAGATTTTCCATTTATTTCAAGAAAATTCTAAAAAATCATAGAAAATCTAAAATATTGGAAAATGATATTTGAAACTGAAATCGGTCAAATCTGATTATCGAAAAGACCAAATTGAACAAGACACTAGGATCGGGTCCCTGGTTCAGAGAAGAGCAGACTCTGAGTCCACGAATCCGGATCCAAGACAAAACGATCATATAAATAATTCATAATACAAAATAATATAGGAAGTAAATCGAAAAATATGATCAGAAAATACGAATACGCAACTAGGTACGTATTCTGGGAGCGGGGAGTTACACATTATAAGAAACAGATATATCCAAACAGATTCTCTCTCCCCCTCATATTTCTTACATCAAAACTTTGTCAAAATTCTGAATTCGCGACTTGCATTTTCGTGATTATTGGAAGCTGTTGTTTTCATTCCGGGCAATGAATCACCGTCTGAGCAGAAGCCTAACTCATCGTCATGCGCTGGGTGTTAATGATCTACCGGAGGAGTTTTTACAGTTAGGAGAGGAGGTCATTTCAAGGTCCGGACGAAAAACCTGCTATCTTTTTTTAGGTTAGTGCTTCTGCACAACTACATCACCTCAGGCCAGCAACTTTTAATTTCTTTTAATTTTTTATTTTAGTTGCATGATTAGGACAAGTATGTTATTTGATTTAATCTGTTGCATGTTTTAAATTTAAAAAATACTGTTATATATCCTATAATCTAGAAGAAAGATAGATTATTAGATAATTTCTTACAATTGAATTTAGAAAATTATTTCATGCAATTTAATTAAGTCTTTTAATACTTGTTCATGCAATATAATTAATTATCTGTTTCATGCATTAAAATTATATGCTATTATAAATTTTTCTACAAGTAAAAATAATTGTTTAAATCTTAAAAGGAAAATTTTCATCCTAATAAGTTTATATTTTACTAGTTCTTGCACAGTAAAATCCATTTGTTTTAAATTCTGACAAGACAAAATCTTTCAATATAAGATCCTAGAAAATCTTAATATACTTATGCTTTTCATTACAAATTTTTATTCAATTGTTTTCACTATAACATCCTATTTATTGTGTTACGAAAAGAAACTATTTACAAAATAATTTAAATTATTTAAATCTTGTCTTATTTATAAACTCATATTACAAGATTTTTACATACATTCATTAGTTAATTAATTATTTATTGATGCAATATTAATTAACTAAAACAGAATTTTCTAAATCCTTGCAATTATTTGATCCTTGCTAGTTTATAATTGCATTATTTAATTGTTCTAAATTTTACAGTTAATTGTTTTAAATTCTTGCTAATTTATTTCTAAAAGTTTAGTTGGACTATTTTATGTTGGCACATTTAACTGTCTTAATTGAACTGCTAAATCTTTACAATGTAATATCGCTTGACAAAAGTCATATCTTGCTAAAATCATTTGTCTGACAATAAGCAAGATTTATATACTATTTTATTCTACAAACCCTAATTTAAAAGCTATCAATATAAACTAAATTCTGACATTGTCAAATAATTTTAAAATACAGAATTCAGGTAGCATCCCATCACTATGACTAACCCTAATCATTCCAAGGGTATTAAATCAGAGAAATTCTTTAGCACATACTTTAAGAGGTGGGCAAATCAGATGAAGTATTGGTTGATCACTTTAAGTTTCTTAACAGCCATAGATGACACAATTCATGCACTCTCTTTGAAACCATCATCTATTGGATCTCTCATGTTGAAACTCCTCCTACAACTCATTCCTCCTACATATATTTGAAACATGAGAAACTTGACTATCATTGTTTTCATAGAATTCTTTGTGCACTTTCTGATAGTGTATATGACATTTATTATGAATATAATGTAGGGAGAGAGGAGATAGAGGAGGTAGAGGAAGATAGCACAAAGATCGAAAGACAAAAGAGCAAGAACGGCGCATAGAAGCAGACCAGGAAAGCTCCCGGTCGACCGGTGGAGAAGGCTGGTCAACCGCCAGGTCGACCGGTGTGCACGAAGTGCATAGGATTAGCCCGGTCGACCGACTGAAAGCAGGCTGCTCTCTATTTAGGTCCGGTCGACCGCCCGGTCGACCGTGGATATGGGTCGGTGGACCGGCCGGTCGACCGACAGACGCGTTTTGGCTTTTCTTTTGGGATTCAGATTCCTTTTCTATTTGTGATCGAATCAAATCGGGGTTTCCTAAAACCCAGGGACTTTGTGGCTATAAATAAGGGCTAGAGCCCTCATGTATTGTATCCTTGAAAGTTCTCTCAAGTATCCCTCTGTATTAATTTGTATTGATTGCTGAATTAATAAAATCTCTCTTTCCCTTGCCCAGAGGACGTAGGCACTTTGTCGAACATCGATAAGTACTGTGTTGATTGTTTTTCTCTATTTGCTCTCTCTTCTTGTCGTGTTGGGTACGTCTCCGGCTGCACAAGTCTCCGCCTGGTTGGTGAATTCCTCAGAGGGATTGTTATCCTGAGCACAGCAATTTGGTATCAGAGCCATCTCAGGTAAGTCGTGGGATCGTGTGTTGATTTCAAGAGCTTCAGTTGCTGTTTGGCAGAGATCGTGTGTCGATCTTGAAGCGGCGTTGGGACTGTTTGTGGGATCATGTGTCGATCTCAAAACAGCATGTAGATTGCTCGAGGAATCAATTTGGTGGAGTAGATTGCTTCAGAAACTCTTCGAGGGTTTCGTGTGGAGGTAAAGATCCTATCTTTATTCAGTTTGTTTTATCTAATTCTGTTTATTTCTGCATTGCTTTGAGGAATCAAATGAGAGGATGGTTGGAGAAGATACATCATCGGAAAATTCATGAATCCACATCCGCTGAGGATTGATGTGGTAAAGTTCAACGGTACGAACAACTTCAGTATGTGAAGGTGTGAGGTGATGGATGCGCTGACGGCATCAAACCTCGAAGACACTCTACGGTTAGAGCAGAAGCACACATCAACAACTGAAGAAGATTGGTATAAGATGAACAGAACGGTGTGTGGCTTGATCAGCTCTTGTTTGACACAAGACATCAAGTATCATGTGTTATATGAGACATTTGCGAGGCAGCTGTGGGAGATCCTGGAGAACAAGTATCTGACGAAAAGTATAGAATCGCGGTTGCAGTTGAAGAGTAAGCTTTATGTTTTCAGATGCAAATAGATGCTCTATCAATGAACACTTGAATCGCTACACGAAGCTTCTTTCAAATCTACTTAATGTGGATGTGGAGATCGATGAAGAGGATAAGGCAGTAATCCTATTGAATTCTCTTCTTAGAGAAGAGTATGAGACCTTTACTCTCACATTGATCAATGGAAGAAAATCCCTTAACTACAGTGAGGTGTCTGGTGCTCTTGTGAGTTATGAAGTAAGCAGACAGGATAGACTGTCTTCTTCAGGGAACACAACAGCAGAGGTATTGGCGGTAAGAGGCAGGAGTTCCAATAGGAAGGGAAGAGATGATCAGGAAAGATGAAAGTCTAGATCAGGTTTCAGAGATCTGAAGAGGAATCAGTGCGCCTTGTGCAAGGAGATAGGGCACTGGAAAGTTGATTGTCCGAAGGCCAAAGGTAAGAAGATAGAGTCAAAGACCGAGGCGAATCTCACACAAGTGGATGGATCGGATTCAGACTCATCGGTATTCTCTCTCTCAGTTACTACTTTTACTTTGATTACTCAGATAATACTGAGTGGATCTTGGATACGAGAGCCACCTATCATGTGTGCCCGAATAAGGCCTGATTTTCTAGTTTTGAGAAGTTAGATGGATGTTACACGGTCATGGGTGATGAGCATCCGTGTAATATAGAAGGGATGGGTACAGTCCGTATTAAAATTTTGGATGGGATAGTACGAGAACTGAAGGAGGTGAGGTATATATCTCAACTCAAAAGGAATCTTATCTCTGTTGGCGCTTTGGAAGCATTGGGTCTTATGATCTCTATACGAGATGGTGTTCTCAAGATGATCAAAGCTCAATAATGGTGATGAAGGGCGTCCGTCAGAACAATCTCTACTACTTGAAGGGTAGTACAATTACAGATCAGGTGGAGACTTCTAGTTTTTCAGATGATGGTTGCACAAAGGTCTGGCAGATGAAGGTCGGACATGGAGATAAAAGGTCTTTGCAAGCTCATGCAAAGAAGGGATCATTGGAAGGTGCTGCTACCTGCAACTTGGTAGGTGAACACAACATTCTAGACAAGAAGAAGGTGAAATTCAGCACCAGTACTCACCGCTCAGAAGGTCTTCTTGATTGCGTTCAGTAAGCGTTTAGGGACCTGCTAAGACTGCATCACTTGGAGGTCACAAGTATTTTGCCTCTTTTATTGATAATTTATCTTGGCATTGTTGGATATATCCCATGAGACAAAGGTGTGAAGCCCTAGATATGTTGGTGAAGTGGAAAGGAAGAATGGAGAAGCAGATAGGTAGGAAGATGAAGGAGTTACAATTGGTAATGTTGAAAGATGCATGAACCAATTTCTACGATTTGGCCAGAACACTGGTATTGGTACTCACTTCATAAAAGGTATACATGGGATGGCTAAGGAAATAAACCGTTCCCTGCTAGAGAAGATTCGGTGCTTGTTGTCTATTGCAAGATTAGATAAATCGTTTTGGGATGAGGCGATTGTGTATGCTAGCCATCTCATAAATGGATCGACTGCGATAGGAGGTAAAACTCCAATAGAAATTTGGTCTGAGAAAGCTACTCAAAATCATGGTTTGCTACGGGAATTTGAAAGTCTGACTTATTTCAGTGCCAAAGATGGCATAGTGAATTCGCAAGCAAAAAAGTTTGTGTTTTTGGGTATCAAGAGAAATATGAAAGGCTACAGGTTATGGGACCCTGAAAACAAGAAGATCGTGTTGAGTCGGCATGTCACGTTTGATGAGACTTCAGTGTTGAAGTCTACCGTCTCTCAGCAGGTAGAGAGGATGGAGACCAAGGAAGTATCGCAGCGGGTGGAGGTTGATGCTACTCCACTATCTCCAGTTAGTTTGGTATCAGTGAGGACTTCACCGAATGTGACACAGGGTGGAGATCATGTAGCTAGGATTGATAATAACAGGTTGAAGACATTGATGAGAATATCGAATTGTTTGCAGCCATTGGAACCAAGGTAAAACCACGCACGTAGGTGAAGAAGCATGAATCTCAAGCTTGTGACCGCGACAAGCTCAAGTTGAAGGCCGTTGTTCTCCATGATGGCAGTGAAGAGGTTCATATGACTCAGCCAGATAGGTTCATTGCTGAAGATTAGGTACAAGTGCTTGAGCTTAATGGAGCTCATTTAAATAAATTACGGTTGGCTTGATCCTTTAGGCAAGGTACGTAGACAGCCGTAACAGCGTAGCCATTTGGTGATACAACCTGTATGAAGCTATTTGGGTTCTCGAGAAGCTGATTGAGACTTTACGTAGAGGTGTTCACGTAGAGGTGAAGCATTGTGATCTCGATGAACTGTTGATCTTCTGGTGTGAAGATAGTTGAGCTTGCATAAGAGGGGTGTGCATCCAGGTTGTTGAAGCCGATGATGGTGTTCGGTGTGCTCTACTCAGACTTGATTGGACCATCAACTGAAGACATGTAGACTGGAGAGAGCCAGTTAATTGGAGAGTCAGTGTTGGCTCGTGATGGGTTCTTCTTGAGGTCATGAAGTTGCTGAGTGGGAGACACGTTCGTTGATTGGCTCGTATGATATTTCTCGTAAGGTTAACTGATGGGAACGCAAGTGTGGTGCACCCCAATTTATAACTGAGCTAAAGGTTTCAAGACGAGATTGAGTGTCGATTTCGTCGAGATCGTGTGTCGATTTCGTCCGGAGCGCTCAAGTCGAGATCGTGTGTCGATTTCGCTGAGATCGTGTGTCAATTTCGCCAGGTGATAGACTGGAGTTCGTTAGTTCAGCTCAGATTTGAGAAATCTTCACCGAAGTGGAGAATTGTAAGGAGAGGGGAGATAGAGGAGGTAGAGAAAAATAGCATAGAGATCGGAAGACCAAGGAGCAAGAACGACGCATAGAAGCAAACCAGGAAAGCCCCTGGTCCACCGCACGGTCGACCGGTGGATAAGGCCGGTCGACCGCCAGGTCGACCAGTGCGCACGACGTGCACAAGATTAGCCGGTCGACTGTGGCGTAGAGAGGGCGGTCGACCGACTGAAAGCAGGCTGCTCTCTGTTTTGGTCCGGTCGACCACCTTGTCGACCGTGGACATGGGTCGGTCGACCGACCGGTCGACCGACAGATGCGTTTTGGCTTTCCTTTTGAGATTTAGATTCCTTTTCTGTTTCGGATCGAATCAAATCGGGGTTTCCTAAAACCCAAGGACTCTGTGGGTATAAATAAGGGCTAGAGCCCTTATGTATTGTATTCCTGAAAGTTCCCTCAAGTATCCCTCTGTATTAATTTGTATTGATTGCTGAATCAATAAAATTCTCTCACCTTACCCCGAGGACGTAGGCACATTGCTGAACCTCGTTAAATACTATGTTAATTGTTTTTCTGTACTGCACAAGTCTCCGCCTGGTTGGTGGATTCCTTAGAGGGATTGTTGTCCTGTGCACAACATATAAGAGTGCTAAAGAGCTGTGAACAGCTCTCGAGGATCAATGTGGCCTCGATGATACTGAAATCGAAAGATTCACCTCCTCCTTCAACAAATTCATGATGACTAATAGTACACCAATCAATGATCAACTTTATGAATTTCAAGATTATATCCGACACCTTCAATCAAAAAGATATCAATTCTCCGATGATTATAAGATGTCATGTTTCATTTATAAACTCCCTCCTTCCTAGTCAACCTTTACTGAAGACCTTTGTCATAAGCAAGGTGACATAACCCTTGCTCAAGCCTTAAAATAAATTCGCATAGAAGATCAGCATAGGCAAAACTCTAAAATCATGTCAGAAATGAAAGCTAAAGTGACCTTGGTGGAGGATAACTCTAAGCGCAAATTTATGAATCCTAAGGGTAATAAATTCAAAAAACCAATCATTTTCATTCTTCTCCCTATGTAAGCTCTTCCTTTTTCAAACCTTCTTAATCTTCCTCCATCAATCCCAAAATCTTTGGCCAGAAGACCGATGGAGATTCTACTATGTCTGCGAGAGAACGAATCACATGGCACCTCAATGTTTCAACCGAAAGAAGGAATTAGTCAAAGCACAACCAAGAGAAAATGGAGGAAATGGCGGACACAAGGTCAATATGGTGGAACTGAACTCCGACTCCTTTATGTTAGATTCTTCTCTTCTTATTGTCAATTCAATCCCTTTCTCCTCAGACTAGGGGTTAGACTCGAGAGCCAATATTCATATATGTACTGATCGCTTCTGCTTTAAATCTAATCAGGAACAACACGGAGGAAGTGTGAGCCTGGCAAATGATTCCACTATAGAGATAAAGAGAACTGGACGTATTGATCTCAGAATGACCTCAGGAAAAGTTCTGACTTTTTAAGGCATCCTGCATGTACCTACACTTCGGAAAAATCTGATCAGCGAGTCTTCACTTCTTAGAGCTGACTATAGGATTGTCAAAGAATCCAATAAGTTTGTAATCTTTAAATCTAATATCTTCATTGGAAAAGGCTTTGTTTGTGATGGCTTTTTTCGTCTCAATGTAATAAATTCTTCTGATAATGAAATTTCTATTCCTATTGCTTTGAACATTGAGGATTGTGATATCTGGCATGGAAGACTAGGACATGTCAACTTTAATTTTATTAAGAAAATGATTAATTTGAATCCCATTCCTAAATCTTCTTTTGACCCAACTTCTAAATGTGAAATATGTGTTCAAGGCAAACATGTCTGAACACCTTTTCACTTTATCATAAGAAATTTTGAATTCCTCGAACTTTTTCACAGTGATGTGTGTGATTCGAATAGACCTCTCACCCGAAGCAGTAGAAGATATTTTGTGATATCCATTGATGACTATTTCAAATTCTGTTACACCTCTCTTCTCAAATCTAAGAATGAAATCCTCAATTGGTTCAAGGTGTATAAAGGCGAAGCTGAGAACCAACTTGAAAAAGAATTTTAAGATCTGATCGTGAGGAGGAGTATAACTCAAATAATATAAAATTATGGTAACTGAAGTGGACGCCAGCGGTTGACAGTCTTCAACCAAACTGTCAACCCATATACCATAATTTTCCTTACATGCTCCTACCATGGGGAACATATCCAATGCCAGGATATTGTCGTAGAGGTTTGGTACAGTTTGTGTTCTTCTATTTGAAGGCCTTGATATGTGTCATGCAAAGGACCTTTCCATGCATTGCCATGCATGTTGAACATGTGGTGCAAAAGCCACTTTCCATTCACTCTCACGTCCGAGAGGGTGGAAGGGAACTTCATATGGAGGCCAGTCCTCTTCGAGTACCATCATTTCTTTAGATTTCAATTTGATCAGATGATTGAGAAAAACATAATCTTTGTCGTGTATCTATCAGAGATGTCTTTGTTCCTACAAACAAGTACCTTCGTGCCTTATAAAAAAAAAAAAAAAAAAAAAAAAAAACAATTGTTGTATACTAGTCTACGGACTAATATACTATAATCTAAAATTTTAAGAGGAGAGCAATTTTTCTTACTTGCTTGCTTGCTTTCTTTATTGCTTGATTTCTTGATACAAAAAACAAAGAGGTACATGGCCTTTTATAGGCTTCAAAACTTACAAGAATTGAAACCTCCAAATTCAAGAATTACAACTCCTAAATTGATGATGACTCCTACTTTGATGATGACTCCTAATTTGATTATGACTACTAATTTGATGATGATTGATGACTCATCATCTTCCAAAAAAAACAATTTTATTTGATATTCAACACACCCCTCAAATCAAAATGTTTTCATACCGAGCATTTCTTTTAGCCTTCTGAAGGTTCAATAGGCAATGGCTTGGTGAAAATATCTGCTACTTGCTCCATGGTATGACAATACTCCAGCTCCACAGTTCTCTGCTTTACATGGTCTCTGAGAAAATGAAACGTGTATCTATATGTTTGCTCCTCCCATGATGTACTGGGTTCTTTGCAAGTTGGATGGCTGATTTGTTGTCCACAAATATACAGTTGCTTCTTCTTGTGGATATCTAATTCCTTTAAAATGTTCCGCAACCAATAGCTTCACATACAATAGATGAAGCTTGCACATACTTTGCTTCGCATGAAGATAAGGCCACAACTCCTTGCTTCTTTGAGGTCCATGAATGCAGTTGACCCAAGATAGAAGACATAGCCAGTGGTGCTTTTCCTCTCATCTTGGTCACCTCCCCAGTCGCTATCTGAATAGCCTACTAACTCTGCAGTTTTACCATAAGTATAAAATAGATCAAGTTGAGTGTGCCTTTGATATACCTTAGAATTCTCTTTGCGGCTAGCCAATGAGACTCCTTCGGTGTCTCCATATAGCGACTCACAAGTCCGACTCCGTAGACAATATCAGGCCTTGTGATTGTTAAGTACCTCAGGCTACCGACGAGACTTTTGAAAAAAGTTGAGTCTACAAAATCTCCAATTCCTTCTCTTGATAGCTTCATTCCTGTGGCTATTGGGGTGTTGACTGGGTTGCAGTTACTCATCTTGAATTTCTCCAAGATCTCCTTCATGTACTTCTTTGAGATATAAATATCCCATTGTTGTTGCTTCACTTCGATACCAAGAAAGTAGGACATCAATCCATTGTCTTGATGGTTCCTCTTCATGTAGATGGCATGCTCATAAGGACATTTGGTGAAACCGTTTTGATGAAGATAACCATCAATTCAGGCATTCCATGCCCGTGGTGCTTGCTTTAAGCCGTACAAGGCTTTCTTTAGGTGATATACTTTGTCTTCTTGCCCTTTACCAAAAAACCTTCTGGTTGTTGTACATACACCTCTTCTTCAAGAATACCATTGAGAAATGCTGACTTGACATCTAGATGATATAACTTCTACCTGTGATGAGCTGCCAGTGAATTAATAATCTCACCGTATCTAATCGAGCAACTGGTGCAAAGACTTCTTCATAGTCGATGCCGTATTTCTGTTTGTAGTCTTTCGCCACAAGCCTCGCCTTGTACCGATCAACCTCACCATCTGCTGTGCGTTTGATTTTGTACACCCATTTGACACCTATCGCCTTGTGATTTTGTGAAAGTGTTGTCAACTCCTATGTGTCGTTCTTCTGGATGGCATGCATCTCCTCCTTCATTGCTGATCGCCAACGATCTTCTTCCTTAGCCTCTTGGAAAGTGAGAGGCTCATGATCGGCATATAAACAAAAGAGATTAGTTTCTCCATCTTCTTGTATCTACTCATAGATCTCCCTGAGGCTTCTCATTTTGATTGGACCTCGTTGCACGGAGGATTCGCTACTACTACTTTCCCCAGAAGATGGAGAACCTCTGGTAGAAGACGGTGTAGCATGTTGAGGAGATGGTGGTGTAGTGGTGGTAGATCATCTTGTAGGGGCTCGTCAAGTTCATTCACCATGGGTTGCTCTTTGACAGTCTCTTCAGTGCTCCAACTCCATGCTTCAGCTTCATTGAAGACAACATCTCTACTAACCACTAGTTTCTTAGTTAGTGGATTGTAAAGCTTGTATGCCTTCGACTCCTCGCTATATCCGATGAAAATGCATTTTTCACCACGATTATCAAGCTTCTTCCTTTTGACTTCAGGTACTTGAGCATATGCAACACACCCAAAAGTTCGTAGGTGTGCGACATTAGGTGTATAGCCGCTCCATACTTCTTGAGGCGTCTTACCCTTCACTTGCTTCGTCGGGACTAGTTGAGCAAGTAGGTTGAACATGCCACAACTTCCGCCCAAAACTGTTTTGGCAGTCTCTTTTCTTTAAGCATGGTTCTTGTCATGTCAAGAATAGTGCGGTTCTTTCTTTCTGCGATGCCATTTTGCTGTGGTGTATAGGCAGTAGTAAACTGCCTCTTTATGCCTTGCTCTCTGCAATATTCTTGAAACATATTTGAGGTGTACTCACCACCTCGATCAGATCGGAGAGATTTTAGCTTATAGCCACTCTTTGCTTCAACAAGAGCTTTAAAATTCTTAAAGGTAGTAAAGGCAGCAAATTTTTCTTTAAGAATGTACACCCATAACTTTCTACTGAAATCATCAATGAAAGTAATAAAATCTATTACCTCCTAAAGAGACGGGCTAGCGGTCCGCAGATGTCAGTATGAACAAGTTGTAATGGTGCTTCGCTCTCCATGACTTTCCATTGGGAAAAGGAAGTCGTGTTTGCTTGCCAATTATGCAAGCTTCACAAGTATGACTTGGTGGATTGATTATTGGTAAACCTCGTACCATGCCGGCTGTAGATAGTAGCTTCAGGCCGCTGAAATTTAGATGACCGAAGCGAAGATGCCACCTCTATGACTCATTCTCTATGAGTCCTTGAAAACACTTCTCAACTTTTGTGTTTAGATGCAAGGGAAACATGCGGTTCCTTGTCATCTTAATACAAGCTATAAGACCTCCTTTTGCATTTTCAACCAAGGTGGTTGTTCTCCATATATACTTTATATCCTTTTTCGAGTAATTGACCGATGCTGAGAATATTACTTTTCATGTTAGGAATATAATAAACATCGGAAATAAACTCGGGTTTACCATCCTTTTGATAGATTTTGATCTTCCCTCTGCCTTCAACGGAGAGTTTTGAAGAATCTCCCAAGCTCACACTTCCATGAACTCCTTCTGCGAGTTCCATGAATAGTTCTTTCTTCCCGCACATGTGGTTGCTAGCACCCGAGTCAAGGTACCAAACATCATTTTGCACACTTGAATCATCATGAGCAAGAAGAAGAGTAGAATTCTTACCCACGTCATTTGTTGCTTCAGCAAGATTGGTAAGATCTTCAGTTCTGTGCCAGCAATCTGAGGCATAGTGTAAAATTTTTGACAGTTGTAGCATTGGACGTTCTTGTTGTTTCCACGTCCAGATGTAAATCTTCCCCGATTGCTTCGTCCTCGACCTCTGAAGCTTTGAAACTCCACTTGATTTTGAGTGGTTCATTGTTGGGGACCACGTCCCTGCCTCTGCCACGACCACGACCTCTACTATGTGAGCCACGATCATTAGAGTCAGCTTTGACTCTAATGCTTGTTCCAAGGCTATGGAACCAGTCTTCTTTTGCATGCGTTGCTCATGAACTTGGAGAGATCCAAAAGCTCCTCTATTGAGATCTCCTCCAAATTTTTGGACTCCTCAATTGCCGCCACCACGTGCTCGAACTTTGATGTGAGAGATCGCAGCAATTTCTCCATCACCGGATGTCCTCCATCTTCTCTCCGTTTCTTCTCATTTTATTCACAATTAGAAGTAATCGTGAATAATAATCGGAGATTTTTTCTTCATCTTTCATTTGAGTGGCTTCAAGATCGCCCCTCAAGTTTGAAGGCGAATTCGCTTCACCTGCTCGACTCCTTTGTAGACGGTAGCAAGGATTTCCATGCTTCCTTGCTCGTCGTTGCTTCGGCAACTCTCTCGAAGGTAGACTCGTCCAACCCTTGATAGAGTAGAAAACGAGCCTTGCTATCCTTCTTTCTTTGCTCTTTAAGAGCCTTCTTTTCTTCGGCGGTGTAGGCGGCTTCTACCTCCGGTGTGGGTTCCTTAAACCCATCAACGATCAGCTCCCACAATTCTTGAGAACCAAATAGAGCTTTCATCTGAATTGACCAACTCTCATAGTTATCTTTCAATAACTTGGGCACTTGTGGATTGATGAGATTGTTGGTGGAGGCCATGAGGAGAAGAAGAAACAAGAATTGAACTGGCTCTGATACCAATTGTTGTATACTAGTCTACGGACTAATATACTATAATCTAAAATTTTAAGAGGAGAGCAATTTTTTCTTACTTGCTTGCTTGCTTTCTTTATTGCTTGATTTCTTGATACAAAAAAACAAAGAGGTACATGGCCTTTTATAGGCTTCAAAACTTACAAGAATAGAAACCTCCAAATTCAAGAATTATAACTCCTAAATTGATGATGACTCCTAATTTGATGATGACTCCTAATTTGATCATGACTCCTAATTTGATGATGATTGATGACTCATCATCTTCCAAAAAAAACAATTTTTTTTGATATTCCAACATACCCTGTGCAAAGTGCATATCCCATGGATTGAAGGGTATAAATTCCATTCAGGGTCTGTT